>PVHX01009491.1:0-76094 GCA_004024805.1 Geosciurus inauris
GGACTATGGCCTTCTCTTCCTGTACCCAATCCCTCCCCTTCCTGACCGGGTTTTCTTGAAATTCTCTAAGCACGGAATCTCCGGCGCCATTTCTCCTGACCCGCTCTGATGGACGGGGAAATGGTCCGAGGGCTCGCCTTCCAATAAAGCCTTGCCGAGTGGCTTAATTCATCTTCTCCTGGTCCTGTGAATTTTACAATACCTTGATTATGCCACAAAGCTTATAGTATTTTGCTATAAAGTCCAAGCTAACCAAGATGCTAAAAGAATAAAAAGACAAGCTACAGACTGGGAGAACATAGTTTCAAAGCACATATCTGATAAGGGAATGAATCTAGAATATATAAAAATTCTCCATAACTCAATAAAACAACTTGAAAATAAATGGGCAAAAGAATTGAATAGATATTGTACTAAAAAGAGATATAATGGCAAATAAGTACATGAAAATATGCTCAATATCATGAATTGTTAGAAAAATGGAAATTTAAATTACACTGAGATGTTTCAATGCATGTATTAGCATGAATAGATTAAGACACACAATCAAATGGCATCCTCCCAATACCAAAAAGGCTGCTAAAGATACAGAGCAGTTAGAACTTTCATGAGTTGGTGGTGGGAATGCAAAATGGTACAACCACTTTGGAAAGCAATTCATTGTTTCAAAAAAATGTTAAGTATATGCTTATACTACTTAGCAATCCTACTCCTAGATATTTACCTGAGATAAATGAAAGCTTATACAAAGATCTGTATACAGCTATTATAGTGGCTTTGTTACGTCGGTTGGGGTGGCCTGGACAGCCGTGGGGAACGAATCATCAAGCAGCACGCATGCACAAAGGAACAGCCAACCAGATACTGGCACGTAAGCAGTAATGGCGCCTCCTACCAATCAGCAGACTTTCCCTGACTCATCCTGGAAGGACTCTGACCTCAGCAGGATCCCCTGACCAACCCCAGGGGAACGCAGGACTCCAGATACCTCCTCTTCCTACCTCAAGCCCTCCTTTTCCTGTCTGGACCTTCCTTTTCCTACCTCAAGCCCTCCCCTTCCTGACTGGGCCCTTTAAATTTTCTGTACTGCAGAACATGTGCATAATTCTCCCCTCCCACTCTGTTGGGCTGGGGGTGGGGGAGGATTTGTCCAGAAGCATACTTCCCAATAAAGCCTCGTCCAGCAGTTTTATTTTGCCGTCCTTTGGTCTCTGGGCTTTATAGGCTTTATTTGAAAACCTTAAAAACTGGAAACGACTCAAATATTTCTTCCACTAGTGAATGAATAAATCAATGGTGGTACATTCATAAATGGAAAATTACTCAGCAATATAGAGGAACAAACTTCAGATAACCACAATGACATGGATGAACTGCAGTTGCATTATGCTCAGTGAGAGAAATTGGATATAAACAGCTACATGCTGAATGATTCTGAGGCAGGTGGCAAAAGGATAGTCAGTGTAGATAATAAATAATTGGGTCTGACATGGGGGCAGGAAAGACAGTGGAATGGGATGCACATCATTGCCCTAGGTACATGTATGACTGTACATATGGTGCGACTCTACATCGTGTACAGCCAGAGAAACGAAAAGTTGTGTTCCATTTGTGTACAGTGAATCAAAACACATTCTGCTGTCATATATATCTAATTAGAACAAATTAACTTAAAAAAAAAGAAGGAAGATCTAAAACTAATAAACTAAGCTTCTACCTTAGAAAATTAAAAAAGGAAAAAAATTTAATCCAAAGTTTGCAGAAGAAATCATAAAAATCAGAGCAGAATCAATTAAATTATAAATAGGAAACAATGTAAAAAATCAACGAAACCCAAAGTTCTAGTTCTTTGAAAAAAAAAAACAATAAAATTGATGAAACTTGAAAAAAAAAAAAGAGTCTGCTCAGAAAGATGGGGACTGATTCAAGAGGAAAGGAAATAAAATCCTAATATCTCCAAAGCCCTTCCCCCTCCTCCTCCAACCTGTTGCCAAGGCTACCTGCCTCCAGGGAATTGTTCCTCCATGCAGGGAATTGTAGGAGTTTTTAATGAAGTACCTTCTGGGTAGCTCCTTTCCTACCCACTTGGGCAGACATGAAGAGGTGTCCCTGGAAGGCTTCTTTCCCACCTTTTGGGCCACACTTTGGTCATTAGTCACATAGGCAAGATAAAGGGAGAAGGAGGGCATGAGAACAAAGAAAATATAAAACCTAGAAAAGGGGCAGGACACCTCCACTTCTTTGGACACCCAGCTTTGGGGTCCCTTCTCTTCGGAAAAGTCTGTGTTCTGTCCTTTGAATAAAACTTGCTTTCTGTGCTTGCCTCAGCATTTCTTGGGTATTCAGTCTTCAATATCTGGGGAAACAGGATTCAGCCCTGATTGATTCTCATCAATTCTGTACTTAAGACAATCTGGAATAGACACAACTCTAGTCTCAGAAAACAAGTCAGTGTTTGCCTGGGACTAAAGATACAGAAAAAGTTTGACAATGAAAGGTGATTTAGTGGTTCTATGGGGTGATTACAGTGGTAGTGACTTAACGATGCATTTGTAACTCAGGATAATGTACTAAAAAGGGTGAATTTTACTATGTGTATATTAAACTTCAATACATCTTAATAGATATGGGAATTAGAAAAATAATATAGTCTGAGGAAAAGAAGAATGGCCAAGCATTCCTTCATTTCCCCCAACACTGTTTTCCTGATGTTAGTCATGCTGGCAGCTCCCACCTTCCCCTACACTGTCTTTTTTTTTTTTTTTTTTTTTTTTGGTACCAGGGATTGAACTCAGGGGTACTGAGCCACTGAGCCACATGCCCAGCCCTATTTTGTGTTTTATGTAGAGACAGGGTCTCACTGAGTTGCTTAGCACCTCGCTGTTGCTGAGGCTGGCTTCGAACTTGCGATTCTCCTGTCTCAGCCTCCCAAAGTGCTGGGATTAAAAGCATGAGCCACCAGCCCGGCTCCTACACTGTCTTTTTAATGCTAATCATGGCCGCAGCCCTACCTTTCCCAGCTCTGTCTCTTTGATGTTAATCAAGCCCGCAGTTAACACCTCCCCTAAACAGATGTCTTCCTGAGGCAAAACCAGGAAGGAAGGGGCTTATCACCACACGGGAGTGATAAACTAATTGATGAAACAATCCCAAATTTCTAAATGCCCCTGAAAACTAAGAGCCTATATAAACCGAGTCCCTTCCTTTGTTCAGGGTCTCATTTTCCACCTGGAATATGGGTCCACCGCCTCCACAGATGAATCCTGCTCCTGAATAAAGCCTACAATGACTTGCATAGTTTGTTGCTGCTGTGATCTTTTTGCCCTTACACATCAGACATTAACAAAAAAAAAAAAAAAAAAAGTGCAAAATAGAGTAACAATGTTTGTTTGCAGAAATGATAAGCCAAGATGTAGTTTAGTAGTGAAGAGGGTCAAGGCACTGCATAACCAAACTGTTGCACTTAATATCAAAATTTGTGAGGCTGGGGCAAAAGGACAGTCAGTGTAGGTAATTAATGAATGGCTCAGGAAGATGGGGGCTGAGTCAATAGAAAATAAAATGCTAATACCTCAAGAGCACTTCCCCCTCCTCCAACCTGTTGCCAAGGTTACCTTCCTTCAGGGAATTGTTCTTCCCTTCAAGGAACTGTTAATGAGTAGTTGCTGGGTGGCCTTGTTTCCCCTCTTGGATCACTTCACCTTTTGGGTCACTTAGGCAGGATGGGAGGAGGGGGCATGAAAACAAAGGAAATCTGAAATCTATAAAAGGAGCAGGACACCCCTACTCCCTTGGGTACCAACTTGGACCCCCTCCTCTATGGAGGAATCTCTGTCTATCTCTGTTCTGTCCTTTAAATAAAACATTTTACTCTTGCCTTGCATTTCTAGGGAGTTCAATCTTCAACATCAGGGGAACAGGACTCAGAACACTGGAATCATTTCTGGTCTCACTTGTGTGTAGGGTCATGTCTCTAAAGTATATTTCTGGGTAAACTAGCCTTTTGCTTCGGCTATCCAGAGGCAGCCTTCTTCTCTCACTGGGCCTTGGAGGACTGAGAAACTGGTGGTGTTTATCATGGGCATTCCTATTAAAGAGAGCAGGCTACTCCTAAAACATAGTAAGAAGTTGTGGGATAAGAGTGGGTGGGTATGTGAGGAGGACAGCCTATGACATTCAGGATAAGTCACATTCAGTGGTCAGTTTCAAGTTTTCCTTTATTGCATTATAATTCCATTTTATAATCCCAAAGTCTTCAATGAAGTCTGACTATATGTTACTGACTGGTTTTAGCAATGCTTTGAAGAGATGGAATGGACAAGATGTGAGGTCGGGTCAGGGTCCAAAATGTCCAAGTAGGGGGACCGGTCAGCAGCTGCAAAGCACAGCTGCAAGCCAGATGCTGACGTCGCCAGTAGACACGCCTCCTGTCAACCAGCAGGTTTTCCTAACCTATCCAGGAAGCACTCTGGCCTTCTCTTCCTGCCTCCAAGCCCTCCCCTTCCTGACCGGCTTTCTTGAAATTCTCTGTGCACCAAAGCCCCAGTGCCATTCCTCTCGGACACACTCTGATGGATGAGAGGATTCGGCCCGAGAGCATGTATTCCAATAAAGTCCTGCCAAGCGGCTTAATTCATCTCCTCCTGGTCGTCTAATCTTTACACAAGAGTCTACCTTCACATAAAGGAAAGATCAAAGAGGAAAATCAGTGCAGAGAAGCATTGAGGTCAAGGAGGAGGTCTTTGAGCTCTATACTCCAAGTACTCTGAACAGTGACTCACATGTAAGTGCCCTTAAATGAATGCCTGATTGAAAGCTGCTCTCCTCTATACCAATGGAACAGAATACTTTAACGTTTTTAACACAAGCTGGTAATTGATTTTTCCTGAAAACTTTATACTGTATGTAAAAATGTTCCATGAGTCACAGGAAGCACAAATAGTTATGAAAGGAAAAAACATTATGTTGAAATTTATGAATCAGGTAAGAGAAGTACAAACCAACCCATTTAGATGTAACTCACTCTAATCAGATAATTCACATAGCAAATTCCCTTCTGCAGGGTCCCAACCAATTGAACAGCATACACCAGTAATTACTGCAGCATTTGATCCTGACAGAGCCTGTTAGGGCCACATCTCTTTCCTAGTTTATCCACATTCTCAGCTGAAGGGTAGAGGCCCAGACACAGGGGCCCTGCTTTGGCCTAACTCCAGGATTTTTCCAAGTGTGGGCTCTTCTTCTTCCCCTTCACGCAGAAATTTTATACTCTCAATTTGGAGGATGCTGAAATTCTCCCCTAACTGACTATTTGGTTCTGCTCTAATATATACTTGTTTTAGTGACAGTTTATCTGTTTATTTTCCATTCATCTTATTTACTAAGTCAGTTTGTGTCTGGAAGTTATCCTATCTCACTTCACAATTTACACAAAATAAAGATCTCATTAAAAACATTCCTAGCAATGAATTATGATTAGGTCTTCATTTACTTTCCTTAAAGTTACCTAACTAATACAGTTAGGATGTAAGATGAAATGATTCAGTTAAGGTAAGGCTGACTAATTCCACCTTCCTTCACCCATAACTCCTCAGGGGACTGATTTGTGAAAGAGCCCAGAGTAGTAGCATCTGTTTCTTCATTCCACCCTGCCCTAGGCAACCTTGTCCTGACTGAATATTCTTGGTTCTTCTCCTGCATAAGCCTCTGTTTGGAACTCACCCAGTTTCTTTTTCCTTTTTCCTCTTAGCAGTCCCGGTGTTTGACATTTGAAACTCACTGTAATACAAAACCCACCTTGCAGTTTTCTGTAGTATTTGTGTGGTAACTATTATAAGTGAATTGATACCAAAAGCTCAGTACTTGTCCCCAGCATTGATCCGGTAAGAGGAAAAGGTTTTGAGAGAGAGAAAGAAAGAGAGAGAGAGATTTTATTGCTTTGCTAGCAAAGGAGAAACACAAGGGACTCCTACCCCAGAAGCTATGATTCTATCAGCCAGCAGGAACAGTGGACTTTTAAAGAAGGCATACAAAGGCCACATTCCAGTTGTGCCCTGATAGGAGTTATATTTCATTTGCAGCCTTGAGAGAGAGCTGTTTCTTAGATCCACAGGTGCCAACCCCAAGTCTGGATTCCTTAATTCTTGTGGTCTGTTAGCCTAAGGAGAGAGAACTCAATTTAGGACTGAAGGAAAGTTAATCTTGCTTCTCCTGTGATTACAGAGGGGGAGAAAGAAATGAGGAAAACAACAACAACAACAACAACATTAGTTTTAAAAGAAGCTGCAGTGGCAGAGCAGAAAGTGTTACATGGAAAGCATAAAGTGGACCTCTATTAGAAAATCATAAATTCAAATCACATTGCAACTCAGATGTCCAAAGAAAATGATCTCTTTCTCCCTGTCTGGCCTTTCCCCCCAACACTCTTCATCACTATCTGGAATGTGGGTCTGTGTAGAATTAATTAAATGTTCATTATGGTTTACCTTAGTCTAATTAAATAATGTAACAAGTCCCTTTAAGTCATTTTTGTAAAGACCAGAGGACTAGAAGGAGATGAATTAAAGCCGCTGATCAAGGCTTTATTGGAAATACACGCTCTAGGGCTAAATTCTCCCGTCCATCAGAGTGTGTCCGGGAGAAATGGCACCTGTGCTCCGGTGTACAGACAATTTCAAAAGGCCCGATTAGGAAGGCGAGGGCTTGGGGGCAGGAAGAGAAGGCCAGAGTCCTTCCTGGATAGGTCAGGAAAAACCCGCTGATTGACAGGAGGTGTGTCTACTGGTGATGTCAGTGTCTGGCTGGCCGCTCTGTTCTGCAGCTGCCCTGACTGCAGCTGCCCTGACTGGTCCCTCTAATAGGACATCCTGGACCCTGATCTGACCTAACAATTTTCTGTCTATCTTGATCGAATGATTGACCTTTCAACTTTATTCTCCTTGTACTTCTTTATGAAAGATGTCCTAGATGTATGAGGTTTATGTTGTGGTTCAAACAACATTGTAATGCTGTTAGAAGAAAGTGTCTTTTAATTAATATAGATTCAGCATGGTGTCCGTAGACCAACAAGAGATTGGAAGAATCCATACTCGTTTTCAAAGTGGCTGTACAACCTTGCATTTCCATCAACCATGTGTGAGTTCCAGTTTGTTCTACTTCATTGGTGAGACTTGATATCACCAGTTTTCTTTTTTTTAAATTATTTTAGTTGTTGATAGATGTTTATTTTATTCATTTATTATTTATATGTGGTGCTGAGGATCCAACCCAGCTTCATGTATACTAGGCAAACACTCTACCACCGAGCTACAGCCCCAGCCCTCATGGGTCTTTTTAATTTCAATCATCCTAATGTGTGTGTAGGAATAACTCATGGCTATGGTTTGGATGTGTCACCTCCAAAATTCATGTGTTGAAAACTTACTCCCCAATGCGACAGCTTGGGAGGTAGGGCCAAATGGGAGGTGTGTCAGTCTTGAGGGCCCTACCCTCATGAATGACTTAGTGGTACTATAGAAAGTGCTTGTGGATGTGGATCTCTCTCTCTTCTTCTCTTTTTCCATGTGAGAGAATGGTGTTCCTCTCCTCTGGAGAACTCAGTGTTCAAGGTATCATTTGGAAGCAGAGAGACTAGGCCCTAATGTGCCAGTGCCCTAATCGTGGACTTCTCAGTCTCCATAACTGGGAGAAATAAATTTCTGTTCTTTTTTTTTTCTTTTAAATATTTATTTTTTAGTTGTAGGTGGACAGAATATCTTTATTTTATTTTTATGTGGTGCTGAGGATCGAACCCAGTGCCTCCCGCATGCTAGGCCAGCACGCTACCACTGCACCATAACCCCAGCCCCTAAATTTCTGTTCTTTATGAGTTACTCAGTCTCAGGTATTTTGTTACAGCAGTGTAAACCTGAATAAGGTACTCATTGTGATTTTAACTTGCATTACCTAACAACTAATGATGTTGATAATTTGTGTGTGTGTGTTCTGATCTACCATTCATTTATCTTCTTTAGTAAAGTGACTTTTCAAATCTTTTGTCCATTTTTTAAAATTGATATTTGTCTTCTTATTTTGGAGTTCTTTATTCTAGATGAAGGCATTTATCACACATTTATTTTGAGGATTGGATGAGATCAGCAAGTGCATGGGTACATTTAGTAAAAGGAAATAGTTCAAAAACTAACAAACAGAAACTAAGAAGAGCCCTAAAATATAAAAATAAAACCAGGGGACAATAGAGTTCCAGAATCCAAGTTCAGGGAATGTTTCAGGGATCCCGATCTGTGTTCAGTACTCCAGTGGGTACTATGAAATGAGAAGAGTAGTGACCATTTGACTTAGCAGTGTGGAAATCAAAGGTAAAAGTAGTTCGGATACTTGAGTAAGTGTAATTTTAATGAAGTGTTAAGGAGCTGGAAAGGCTTCCCTTGTGGTTATTATAATTATGAAGAATTATCAATGGATTAGTATTGGGAAGAGGAATAATGGACTTAAAGTTGAGTTAAACTCTTCAAGAAATGAAGGTACATTAATCAGGGTAAAATTAAATTGTAACAAAACCAGGAAAGGGGCTTAAAGAACAACAACAAAAAAATTATTTCTTCTTACATAACAGTCCCAATGTGAAAGGTCTACGTTGGTGGGGTAGCTCTGATACCCAGAGTCTTCTATGGACCCATTTGCATACCAGTAGTTACTGTTGGCTCCCAGGGCATCATCAAGGTGTGTATAAAACAGCACTCAGCAGTCTGCTGAGAAGTCCTTGCTTATTATATGCCATCCTTTTAAATATATACATTTATTTTGTTTATTTAGGTTTTTTTTAATGTGGTGTTGGGGATCAAACCCAGTGCCTCATGCATGCTAGGTAAGCGGTCTACCACTGAGCCACAACCCCAGCCACTATTATATGCCATCTTTATGGCAGATATTTTTGTTATGGACTCGCTGTCTTTGAAGAAAATCTTCTAAACTTTCAACACCATTAGGTTTTGAAATTCCTTATCCTGTCCACTATACTAAGTTTCCTGCCAAATTTAGAATAGGCACAGGATTGGGGGTGAGGATCAATAGGTGACAGGTTACACACATATTGAAGAGGAAAAAGAAGAGCAAATGATTATTTCATGGCAAGGCTGAAAAGAAATATAGTGTTGTGGGGGAACATTCAGCAATGAGTCAGAAAATCTGGTTTTGAATTCAACTCCATTGCTTATTAGCTTAGATTGTGAGAGGGGTATTTCAGTGAGCTCAAAGGCTGTTTTCTTGTGTGTATGTGTATTGCCTACAATCTTAGAAGTGTTACAAGGATCAAATGAGGTAACTCATAAGAAATTGTGTGATAAATTGCTACACAAAACCAACATTTTGGAGGTTGTTCTCAACACTTATTTATGGTTTGACTAATTTCTTTCTACAATGTTTGGTATAGAGGTTCTCAAAGTGTGGTCTACTGATATTTGGGGGCCATCAGACCCTTTCAGGGGATCCACAATGCAAAAACTGTTTTCATAATAGTACAAAGATATGTTTCTTTTGCTCCATGTTGATATTTGCATGATGATAAAAAGCAGTGGTGGGTAAAATTGCTAGAACTTGGCAGGAATCAAGACTATCACACCAAACCATAGTGGTAATAAATCCCTCATGACCATATACATGCAATATAAAAAGCATACTAACTTTACTTAAGATTTTTCCTTAATGAAACAGTAAAGATTAAGCCGGACGCGGTGGCGCATGCCTGTAATCCCAGCACTTTGGGAGGCTGACACAGGAGAATTGAGAGTTCAAAGCCAGCCTCAGCAATGGTGAGGCACTAAGCAACTCAGTGAGACCCTGTCTCTACATAAAACACAAAAATAGGGCTGGAAATGTGGCTCAGTGGTCGAATGCCCCTGAGTTCAATCCCCTGTACTAAAAAAAAAAAAAAAAAAAAAAAAAACCAGTAAAGATTAATTTCATTAAAACAATCTGTGAGAACACATCTATTTGATCTTTTTTTAAAAATATCTTTATTTTATTTATTTATTTGTATGTGGTGCTGAAGATCGAACCCAGTGACTCACGCATGCAAGGCAAGCACTCTACCACTGAGCCCCAGCTCCAGCCTCTATTTGATCTTTTGTGTGATGAAATGGGAAGATTGTTCGTGGTTGTCTTAAGGAAAAGCAATTGTGTGGTTGAAGCTGAACTAGCTGCTTTTTTCAGGCATCACCACTTTTAATATTTAATATTTAAGCAGTTAAATGTTTGTTAAGACAGAATTGACATATGCATATTTAAAGTGTATGCTTTGATAAATTTTGACATATGTACACAACTGTGACATAATCACTGCAATCAAAATGGTAAATATGTCCATCTGTCCCAGAAATGTCTTCTTGCCCCTTTTTAAGCCCTGCCTCGCACTCCTCTCCATTCTAATAGGTGTGTAGTGATCTTAGTGTCATTTTAATGTGCATTTCTCTAAGGACTACTGGTATTTACCATGTTTCATGGATTTACTTGTATCATTTTTAGTGAAGTGTCCATTTTATTTTGTTACTAAGTATCAAATAAGTTGAGTCATTTCTAAAGTTACTTTTATAGTCAGGAAAAATAAATGTTCATTCATTGTAATAAAATTTGAAAGATTTACAAAAGTAAGAAAATTTCCCATAATCCTATCAGAAATTCAAACACAATTACACTGCAGTTTGTTGTTTTGTTTTGACCCCTAGCCTATCCCGTGAATAGTTTAAACAGTCCTTTTGTGTGTTCACTCATTCAACAAACATCTGTTGACTGTGTGTTGAAAGCCAAGTGCTCCTCTGGAAGGGATCACAGGCCTGAGCAGCGCCCTGCTGTCCTGGTGCTAACACCAGCAAGATCATTTTGCACATACCCAGAGTCTTTTTTCACTTAATTTTCATTTCATATTCGTTTTTCTTTTCTTTTTGAAAATTTGGTACTGGGTAGTGGATTCAGAGTTCTCCACCACTATGCTACATCCTAAGCCCTTTTTATATTTTGAGACAGGGTTTTGCTAAATTGTCCAAACTGGCCTTGAACCGTGATCCTCCTGCCTCAGACTACTGAGTCGCTGGGATTCAAGTGTGTTCAATTGTGTCCCTCTCGTACTCATTTTTCAATGGGAATTCCATGCCAAATATCTAATGGGCTTTGCTTAGGCCATACATTTTGGTGGTTTTCACTATTAACATACAATGCAACATGAAACATTTTTTGTATGAAGCCTTCTCTAGTACAGATTATGTTCGTTAAATGGTACCCACTTATAAATAGGTTAAATGAAGCATTTTTAAGACTGATATATTTTGCCAAATTGCTTTCCCATAAGGTATTCTAAGCTTCTCATCCCTCTCCCTAAGCCATTGGATCTTTTTATAATGTAGCCAAACAGACAGATTACTTGTCCTCTTCCTGCCATTCATTCACTCATTATGCACACTGTGCAGAAAGGCTGATGGCAAAGGACAAGCATCCATGGAAGGAGTATAAGTGGGCAGTTGGCCCCCATAGTTGTAACGTGACCCTGTGCCTGCCTTGTCCTGTATGGACTGTGAACCCAGCAAGATCCCTGTTCATACGGTACACCCACCCTCAAGAGCTCCCAGAGACTTGGTCTGCTGTACCTGCACCTGCCTGAGTACACAGACAAACTTCTTGCCATCTGCCCTCTGCAGGCATATAGCTCTTTCATGCCATCTGCCCTCTGCAGGAAGACAGCTCTGGGGAAGACATTATCACTGAGCTTCTGTTAGGTCCAAAGAGTGCCTGGAGTGGAACTGGAGTTGTGGCCGAATACACACAGGACATACAAATTAACACACTGCCAGGGGTATTCTTCATCTTGGGGCTGCAGCTGGTCTCTGCACCGAGTGTAGTGGCAGTCATCGTGATGGCAGCACCTGCTATGTCAGACCGGCAGGCCAGCAAGTAGATGCAGGCAGGGAGCTCTCCTGGTCCTCTCCCTTGTCAGAACCATGGCTGAGTGAAGACTCCTAAGGAGCCAGTGTCCTCCAGTCGAAGTTTTGTCCCTGATAATCTCAATGCTGGGAAAGAATCCCACCAGCCCATGTGATCTGCACAGCTTCCATCCTTGGCTATGCCCAAACAGGGTTCCTGCCTGCTGGCTTTACTCTCTGAGTCTCTGGGCTCCAGACTCTTGCATCACCATTTTTACTTCAAGAAAGGACTGACAAGGTGGGCATGGGGGCACACGCCTGTAATTCCAGCTTGGGAGGCTGAGACAGGAGGACAGCAAGTTCAAGACCAGTCTCAGCAACTTAGTGAGACTCTGTCTTTAAGACAAAGGGCAATGGCTGGGGGTGTAGCTATGTGGTAAAGTGCCCCTGGGTTAAATCCCCAGTGCCAAAACCAAACAAATAGAAAGAACTGACAGACAAACTGGTTTTCAGACTTAGGTATCTGGTAGACATCGTCTCAAAAATCAATGAACTGAGCCTGTCATTTCAAGGTAAACAACTAATACTATTGCTTGATAAAATGGTGCAATTCAAATTTTCAAGCAAATGTTAGAATTTTGGAAACTTATTTGCCACCCTGAGCTTTACAACTTCCCAATATTTAAAGGCTTTTATAATGATATGAGAGGATTATGTGTGTGTGTGTATATAATGTATAAAATATATAATAATTACATTATTATATTAATTATATATTATATTAGTATATAAATGTATATATTAAATATATAATATGATATAATAATTTAATATATATTAAATTGTGTGTGTGTGTAAGTGATACTGGGGATCTAACCTAGTGCCTTGTGTATGTTAGGCAAGCATTCTTACATTGAGCTTCATCCCTAGCCCAAGATGGTGATCCTAATGAATGTCATTTTTAAGATATTTCATAATAGAATATGTCCACATTGAGAAGGGCTACATAACTCAGTGAACCAGTACTTTTCCCAAATGATCAATATATGGTGGTACAAAATTATAGATGGATAAAGATTCATTCAATATTCACAACAGACTAGTGGGTTTTAAATTAACAGGATGAAAATTTCATTGATATGGTTTCAGATTCCATAGTGAAACAAATCTTAAGAAACTATTACTTACCAAGTTTTAGTAGTATCAAAGACAAATATATATTTAGTTATCTGAACAACAACTAAAATATTCCCTTTTTTTCTCATCTATTTATTTGTACATGTTTTCTTCATCAAGACATATTACAGCCAGAATCTACTATCTTCTATGAAGGGCTATTTAGCATAAGCTCTCTGGTGGCATAAATAACATTAAGAGTTTTTAAAGGAACCTTAGACCAAAATGTTTGAGAATTGCTGTTTAGGGCTGTCTTGTATTTCTAGATACTTGCAGCAGGAATTCCTCATTTGGAATTCTTGATAATTACCAGGACCCACGCCAAACAGTTGTGGCTACACCAGTTGGCACTGTTACTATTCATAAAAGATGAAGTGGACACTGGAGCCTTTTCTTGCTTGTCTCTGTCCTAGACTGAAGGTGCTAATGGCTGGTGAATGGAGCAACCAGGCCTGTGGTTACAGGGAAGATGTCCTCCGCTTCAGTGAGACTGGAACTGTCTGCTGGGGACTGCTTAGATAAGCTTTCCTAAACAAAGGAATCATTTAAAGGCTTCATTTACAGTTAGGAGTTAGGCACAATTTTAATGTCTCATATTCCAGTGAGAGTTAAATAAACCTCACTTTGTCTGTTTTTGTTGCTGTTTTGTTTTTTTGGTAACGGGAAATGAACTCAGGGGTACTTGACCACTGAGCCACGTCCCCACCGCCATTTTGTGTTTTATGTAGAAACAGGGTCTCACTTAGTTGCTTAGCGCCTTGCTATTGCTGAGGCTGGCTTTGAACTCACGATCCTCCTGTCTCAGCCTCCCAAAGTGCTGGGATTACAGGCAGGCGCCACAGTGCCTGGCAACTTTGTCCATTTTAAAAAATTGATTTGTTTTCCCAGTTCAAGGTCCTGAAGAATTTTCTCCTGCTTGTTTTGGTTACAGTTTTGTGTTTTAGATTTTAGCATGTGATCTACTTTGAGTTAATTTCTGTATGAGGTAGGAGTCTTTGGTGGAGGTCAGTGCTGTTTGGTTAGTTTGCTTATGGATGTCCAAGTGCTTTAGCACCATTTGTTTAAAAGATGATCTTTTCTCTATTGAGTTGTTTTCACACATTTGTCAAAAATCAGTTTGGCTTATTTCTATTCAGTTCCATCAGCTGTGTGTCTCCCTCACTACCAGTACTACACAATCTTGATCACTGTAGCTGTGTATTAACTGTGAGACTCAGGTAGGTTGTTTCCTTCTATTTCATTCTTTTTTTCAAAATTGCTTTAGGTATTTGTTACGGTTTCCATATGAGGTGTCCCCATATGGAACTTAAGGAACTTATGTTGCTTATGTATGAGACAATGCAAGAAAGCTCAGAGGTGAAATGATTGGGTTATGGAGCTTTAACCTAATCAGTGCATTAATCCCTCATGGGTATTAATTGGGTAGTAACTGTAGGCAGGCAGGGTGTGGCTGGAGGAGAAGGGTTGCTGGGGCATGCCTTTGGGGTTTATGTTTTGTCCATGGTGAGAGGAATCTTTCTGTCTTCTACCTGGTTCCATGTGCTGAGCTGCTTTCCTCTGCCACACTCTTCTGCCATGCCTTACCTCTGGCCCTGAGAAATGGAGTCAGCCATCTATGAACTGAGACCTCTGAAACCATGAGCCCTCAAATAAACTTTTCCTCCTATAATTATTCAGGTCTTTTGGTCATAGCAACGAAAAAGCCAACTAAAACAGTATTCTAGTTTCTTTGCCTCTACTCTCCATGTACATTTTAGAATACTCTCATCTGTGTGTACAAAAAAAAATCTTTGTTGGATTCTGACAGGAATTATGTTAAATCTATTTATCAACTTGGTGAGAATTGATATTTTTACTATGTCAAATCTTCAATTTATGAGCATGTTATACCTTTCTACTTATCTTTTTTATTTCTTTAATTGGTATCATGTAATTTTGAACACACAAGTACTAAATATTTTATTATATATTTCATTTTTGAGCAATTGCAAATAATATTGTATTAATTAATTTTAATTTAATTTATCTTTTTTGTGGCACTGGGATTGAATCCAGGGATATTCTACCACTGAGCTACATCCCCAGCCCTTTATTTTTTATTTTGAGACAGGGTCTTTCTAAGTTGCCCAGGCTTGCTTTAAATTTGCTCTTCTGCTTGCTCTTCAGTCTCCATAGTCTCTGGGATTACAGACGAGCACCACCATGCCCAGCTACATTTTAAATTTGTGTCCACATGTTTGTTGATAGTACATAGAAATAAAATAGATTTTTAAAAAATATCCTGAGGGCTTGGGTTATGGCTCAGTGGTAGAGCACTTGCCTAGCATGTGTGAGGCACTGGATTGGATTCTCAGCACTGCATATAAATAAATAAATAAATAAATAAATAAATAAACAAATAAATAAATAAATAAATAAAAGATTCATCAACAACTAATAAAAATATTTTTTAAAATATCCTTAGATCCTACTGAAATTTTTTCTGTGTAGGTCATCATGTCACCTGTAAATAGGAGCACTTTAATTTCTTTTTTTCCAGTCTATATGCATGTTCTGGAATTTCTACCTGGTTTTTTTTGTATATCTTTTCTGAGAATTTTCTTCAGCTGTCACAATCATGTTTATAATTGCTTGAAGCATCCTTACTATGGCTACTTTAAATATCTTTGTCAAATAATTCTAACACTGACATCTCAGTGTTTGCATCTATTTTTTTTTTTCCTTTCCTTTTTTTGGTGCTGGGGATTAAAACAGAGGCACTTTGCCACTGAGCTACATCCCTAGTCCTTTTTATTTTTTCTTTTGAGACAGGGTCTCACTAAGTTGCTGAAGGTCTTGCTAAATTACTGAGGCTGACCTTGAATTTGTGAACCTCCTGCCTCAGCCTCCTCAGTTGCTAAGATTACAGTGTGTACCAGCATCCACCTGGCTGCATCTATTAGTTGTCTTTTTTTTTTTTGGTACCAGGATTGAACTCAGGGGCACTTAACCACTGAGCCACTTCCCCAGCCCTTTTAAAAAATAGATTATTTAGAGTCAGGGTCTCCTTGAGTTGCTTAGAGCCTCACAAAGTTGCTGAGGCTGGCTTTGAACCCACAATCCTCCTGCCTCATCCTTCTGAACTGCTGGGATTACAGGTGTGTTGGTCACCATGCCTGGCTTTATTGTCTTTTTTTTTTCTCTTCAGTTTGAGATCCTTTTGGTTCTTGGTGTAATGAGTGATTTTTCTGCTGAAATCTGGATATTTTTGTATTATGTTAGGATATTCTGATCTTATTTAACCCTTCAATTAAAAAAAATTTTTTTTTTAGTTGTTGATGGATCTTTATTTTATTCATTTATTATTTATACATGGTGCTGAGGATTGAACCCAGTGCCTCACGCATGCTAGGCAAGTGCTCTACCACTGAGCTATAGCCCCAGCCCCTTAACCCTTCAATTTTAACTGGCTGCTTCTGACACTGCTCTAGCAGGGAAAGGGAGAAATGCTGTCCATTGACTGTCCATTGGCCTCCTTAGTAGTGAGCCAGAGGGAACTCTCCATGCTAATGGCCTTTCAACTTCAAATGCAATATTGGCTCTTTCCTGGGTCCCTGCTGGCCTGCACTGCAGATTTGGGGTTTGCCAACCTTCAAAATCTCATGAGCAAGTCCTTAAAATAAATCTCTCTATACATATGCATCCTATTGGTTCTTTTTCTCTGGAAAGCCCTAATATGATATCTATATTTATGTGTATCCCTATCTCTATGTATTGAAGACCATAAATTTACACTGATGTTCAATTCCTGAAGAACACCGTAGTGTTCATTCTAATTTTTTCTCTCTCTCATATTTGTAACTCCCTCTTCTGGTAGAAACCTGGCTGCCTAGTAATACAATTTTTTGCTCAATTCCTTTTACACCATGTTTTTGAGACTGCAGAATACATTTTGTCAATTTTCCAACAGCTAGGAGTAAAATGTCTTGAGAAAATGATCTCTTCCTTATTTATTTATTTACTGCTACTGGGATTGAACTCAGGGACACTCCACTGCTGAGCTACATCCCCAGACCTTTTTAAAAAAATTTCGAGATAGGGTCTCATCAAGTTGCTGAGCCCAGCAATCCTTTTGCCAAAGCCTCCCAAGTCACTGGCATTGTAATTGTAGGTGTACACCAGTATGCTGGCCTCTGCTTTTAATTTTCTTGCTTTCTTTTTGGTACCAGGAATTAAACCCAGGAGTGCTTAACCACTGAGCCACATCCCCAGTCCTATTTTGTATTTTATTTAAAGAAAAGGTCTCACTGAGTTGCTTAGCACCTCGTTTTTGCTGAGGCTGGCCTTGAATTTGTAATCATCCTGCTTCAGCCTCCTGAGCTGCTGAGATTACAGGCGTGCACCACAGCACCCAACTTTTTATTTCTTGTTTTGAGATAGGTCTTGCTAAGTTGCTTAGGGCTTCATTAAGTTGCTGTAGCTGGCTTTGAATTTATGATCTTCCTGCCTCAGCCTTCTGAGCTGCTGGGATTATAGGTTTGTGCCAATGTGCCTGGCCACTTTTAATTTTCACAAGTGAAAACAAAACCTGGATAGATATAGCTCTGCCTCAAGGGAGGTGTTCTGGAACTGCAAAAGTGAAGTGCCTGGACTGCTAGGGGCCCAGCAAACCTAATTCATTAGGTATTTAAAATATGAGTCACAAAAAGCAGTAATAATAATTCCAGATTGGATAACATTTTAAGGTGCTTTTATATCCTTATCTTACTTGTTTCTAGCTATGACCCTGCAAGGTGGACAGGATATTCATTATTAGCCCCATTGTGGCAGACTAATAATGGCCTTCTGAAACATGTCCAGGTCATAATGCCTGGAACCTGTGAATGTTACTTTCTATGTCAGAAGAGGACTTTGTAGATGTTATTAAATTAAGGATCTTGAAACAGGGACACTATATTGGATTATAGTGTACCTAAATGCAATCACACGTATCCTTGTAAAAGGTCAACCCGAGGAGATTCGACAGGGAAGCATAAATGGAGTGAAGCAACTGTAAGCTAAGGAATGCCAGTGGCCACAGGGAACAGGAAAAGGCAAGGAACCAACTCTCCCTTAGAGCTTCCAGAGGGAGCATGGCCCTACTGACACCTTGAACTGGACCAGTGATAATGAGTTTGGACTCATCATCCAGAATCCAGAGCTGTGAGAGATGCATTTCTGTGATTTTTGAATCATCAAGTGCAATTTGTTACAGCAGCTAATTCATCCTTTACAGCAAATGTGAACCCTGAAACTCAGAGAGGGTAAGCAACTTGCTTAAGACTACATAGCTAGGGCTGGGGTTGTGGCTCAGTGGTAGAACGACTTGTCTATTATGTGCGAGGCACTGGGTTCGATCCTGAGCACCACATAAGAAAACTAAATAAACAAAATAAAGATATTGTGAAAAAAAAAAAAAAAGACTACACAGCTAACATGTAGCAGAGCTGGAATTTAAATCTAGATATAAGGACTTTAAATCCAGTGCTCATCCATGGTGGCTTCCTCTTCTCCTACTGACTTCTCCCTTCCAATGAGATGGAGAGGATAGTAGAAAGAGCATGACAGGAGTGGTTGTCATTCCAGAGTACTCATTAGAAACACTAGGGGAAAGCTGGGCGTGGTGGCGCATGTCTCTAATCCCTGCACTTTGGGAGGCTGAGACAGGAGAATCGCGAGTTCAAAGCCAGCCTCAGCAACGGTGAGGCACTAAGCAACTCAGTGAGACCCTGTCTCTACATAAAACACAAAATAGGGCTGGGGATGTGGCTCAGTGGTCCAGTGCCCCTGAGTTCAATCCCTGGTACCAAAAAAAAAAAAAAAAAAGAAAGAAAGAAACACTAGGGGAACATTTATAAAATTCTACCACAGGTCCCACAACAAACAACTAAATTATAATCTTTGGTGATGGGGCCCAAGCAAAGGAATTTTTTCAGTAAGCTTTCCAGGTGATTCTTGGATACAGTCAGGGTTGGGAATCAGTGATGCAATGATACCAAGTTCATTCTATATGTTCACCTGTATGAGAAATATGGCTTATTTTTCTACATCTGAACTTGAATTCTAGCATTAATCCTTCTTACACCAATCGCCAGAAATTTAACCTCTGTTAAATCAGGATCTATGCTCTCTCCATCATTCCTTAGATCTGGGAAATACATGTAATGATAGATCAAAGGGAACATCTAGTCCTTGGTGTTATCATCTAAGGCAGTGTCTATTGACATATCCTCCTTACCATATGCTCTGGGTCGTGACTCATTACAGGTCTAACCTCCATGTTTCTACCTGTGGAAGCACCATACTTATCTCCATAGCTCTCAAGAGCACTGAAAGTCCTTCCAGGCCTCCCTGCTCTGTTGGGTAGGTACAAATCCTGGCAATATGATTTAGTTCCATCTACAGGGAAACAACATACTGTTAGGTTTCCATTCCTTTCCTGTGCTCAAGAGATTTTGAAGTCTTGGGTGTCCCTTTGTCCTAGATTCCCAAATGTCTCTAGGGCTGGAATTGCCCTTTGTCCTAGACACAGTGGCCCTTGGGAGTACACAACACAGGCATCCTTCTTGAGGAACCATCATTAAATTTCTTGTTTCCCTCCTCATTCTCCTCTCCCCATTCTCCCTAGGGGTGAGGTAATTCCTATTCTGCTTCTGACACATAAACTTCCCAGAGTCTGAGTCCTTGTGGTTTGACTTTTGAAACTCAAAGTTCAATCTCTTGCAATTCAAAGCACAATATATTTATTCGCAACTTTAAGCTTATCTTCTATCATTCTTTCCTTTAGGTGGTGAATACTATTAATTAAATGGTATGAAAGATAAGGGGTAAAAAAATGTTAAAGAGGGGCATGAATCTCAGTTATAATCTCAAATTTTTATCCTACCGTGCTGAATTGGGGAGCAACCAAAATAAAAATTGTGATATGAGGAAAATTGCATATTATTTCCAAGCCTCTATTTTACCTTCTGTAAAATGTAGGATTATTTTCAGGACTACTAAGAACATTTATGTAAGAATGTAACTAAGTGTTCAATAAATGGATTTTCTTCATCCTGGCTCTAAGTAGAAGTTTAGGTAAGCAAATATCATGGAGTTGTTTCTATAACACTTTGTACTTTTATTAATTCTAAAGTTAACAGTAAAACACATCAGCTAAGGCTTTGTCTCTGGTCATCAAAATGTGAAGGGTGTAAAAATTTAAGATGATTTTAAAGGATTGGGAGAAATTAAAATCTTCTCCCCCTCAGGAAATTTCTTTTCTCCTTTTTCCTGCAAACACAACCCTCTGCCCTTATTTTTCTAGTGGAAGCAAATATAGAGAAAGGTCAAAGGCAGGAATTCCATTGTACTTGGAGAACAATTCATTTTCTCTTATTCCTCCCAGCTCCTCACATCAAACAAAACCAAAAATAACTCAGCATCTAATGCAATTATTATATTCTGCAGTCTTGTACTGCCTTCTACTAGTTTCTAAGATCCTTGTATATAAGGATTGCAAATCTTTTTGCTGTCAAAAAATTAGCTTCTGGGTAAAGCAATTTCACTTAAAAAATTTAAATTAACACACATTAACTGTACACATTCATGGGGCTCAGTGTGATATTTCCATACATGATACACCATGCACAGATCAAATCCAGTCTCTCTTTTCCACTCCTCCCTCATTCTCTAGTAATCACTATTTTGCTTCTGAGTCAACTTTTTAAGCTTCCATATACCAGGGAGAACACACTGTACTTGTCTTTCTGTGTCTGGCTTATTTCACTCAACATGTCCCCCAGTCCAGATTGCCTAAAAACATAACAAGGTAAGCAGGGTAGAGGCCCATCATCATTTGACATTCTTGAATTCTTTTTAAAAAATTTGTTCTATTTATTTATACATGACAGTGGAATGCATTTTGACACATCATACATAAATGGAGTATAACTTCTCATTCTTCTGGTTGTACTTAATGTAAAATTATACTGGTAATGTAATCATTTATGTACATTGGGTAATAATGTCCAATTAATTCTACTATCCCTTCCTTCTTTCCCCTGTCTAATCCAAAGTACCTCTATTTTTCCCTACCCCACCATCTTTATTGTAAATTAGCATTGGTATATCAGAGAAAACATTTGGCCTTTGGTTCTTCGGGATTAGCTTATTTTGTTTAGCAAGATATTCTCTAGTTCCATCCATTTACTGGCAAATGCCATAATTTCTTCTTTAAGGCTGAGCAATAGTCCATTGTGTATATATACCACATTTTCTTTATCCATTCATCTATTGAAGAGCACGTAGATTGGTTCCATAGTTTAGCTATTGTGATTGAGCTGCTATAAATATTGATGTGGCTGGTGCTAGGATTGTGGCTCAGTGGTAGAGCGCTTGCCTTGCATGCGTGAGGCCCTGGGTTCAATCCTCAGCACCACATACAAAGCAATAAAAAAAATAAAGACATTGTGTCCATCAACAACTAAAAAAAAAAAAAAATCTTTAAAAAAAATAAAAATAAATAAATATTGATGTGGCTGTATCTCTGTAGTATGCTGATTTTAAGTCCTTTGGGTAAATGGAGGAGTGGGATAGCTGGGTCAAATGGTGGTTCCATTCCAAATTTTCTGAGGAATCTCCATACTGCTTTCCATAGTGGTTGCACCAATTTGCAATCCTACCAGCAATGTATGAATGTACCTTTTCCCCCACGTCCTTGCCAACATTTATTGTTTCTGGTATTCTTGATGATTGCCATTCTGACTGGAGTGAGATGGAATCTCAGTTTTGATTCATATTTCTCTAATTGCTAGAGGTGTTTAACAGTTTTTCATATATTTGTTGATTGATTGTATTTTTTCTGTGAAGTATCTGTGCAGTTTCTTAGCCCATTTATTGATTGGGTTATTTGTGTTTTTGGTGTTGTTTTTTGAGTTTTTTATATATCCTGGAGATTACTGTTCTATCTGAGGTGATTCTTGATTTTACTTCTTAAGCTTTATGGGTCTTGTTAAGAAAGTCAGTTCCTGGGCTGGGGCTATAGCTCAGTCGTAGAGTGCTTGCCTAGCATGTGTGAGGCACTGGGTTCGATCCTCAGCACCACATATAAATAATAAATGAATAAAATAAAGATCCATCAAGAACTAAAAAAATATTTAAAAAAAAAAGTCAGTTCCTAAGCTGACATGGTGGAGATTGGGGCCCACTTTTTCTTCCACTAGTTGTAAGGTTTCTGTTCTAGTGCTCAAGTCCTTCATCCACTTTGAGTTGATTTTTGTGCAGGGTGAGAGGGGTTTAATTTCATTTTGCTACATATGGATTTCCAGTTTTCCCAGCACTATTTGTTGAATAGGCTATCTTTTCTCCAATATATGTTTTTGGTGACTTTGTCTAGTATGAGATAACTGTATTTTATGTGGGTTTGTCTCTGTGTCTTCTATTCTGTACCCCTGGGCTATGTGTCTGTTCTGGTGCCAATACCATGCCATTTGTTATTATGACTTTGTAGTTTTTAAGGTCTGGTATTATGATGCCTCCTGTTTCACTTTTCTTGCTAAGGATTGTTTTGGCTATTCTGGGTCTCTTATTTTCCCAAATGAATTTCATGATTGCTTTTTCAACTTCTATGAGGAATGTCATTGGGATTTTAATAGGAATTATGTTAAATTTGTATAACGCTTTTGGTAGTATTGCCATTTTGACAATGTTAATTCTTCCTATCCAAGAGCATAAGAGTTCTTTCCATCTTCAAAGGTCTTCTTCAATTTCTTTCTTTAGTGTTCTGTAATTTTCATTGTAGTGTTCTTTCATCTCTTTTGTTAGGTTGATTCCCAAATATTTTACTTATAGATAGTATCACGAGGTACAGAGCTTTATTCTGGGTTTACCTACCTGTCCTTAAAATACCTGGTCTGGGACTCAGATGGTTGGTTGTTTGGTTGGTTGTGATGGCTCAACTGCTGTCTTTATTATCAATTTAAAAAGAGCTGGCTTGACAGTGAGTATGCCCCCCCCCCCTTTTTTGGTAACAGGTATTTAACTCAGGGGCACTTGACCACTGAGCCACATTTGCAGCCCTATTTTGTGTTTTATAGTGAGACAGGGTCTCACTGAGTTGCTTAGCACCTCACTTTTGCTGAGGCTGGCTTTGAACTTGGGATTCTATTTCAGCCTCCCAAAGTTGTAGGATTACAGGCGTGCGCCATCGCTCGCAGCCCATGAGTATGCCCTCTTTAGATATGATGGGATATGTGCTCCCAATAGAAACTGATAGGTTCCTGCCCTCCTTTCAATCAGATTACCCAAACCTTATTTGATTAGAATAAGCAGTAAGAAGGTGAAGAAGAGACCTTGGAATTACCAATGCTGTTTCTCCCCTTTCTCTGTTTCTAACAGTGCAGACTATCTATTAGTGATCAAAGAAGTCTTGAGGCCAGTCCTCCACCGGTGCCAATGGAACTAAAATGTCCATAAGGAGGTCCTGTCTTTATGATGTTTAAGAACACAGAGATTTTGGGAGCTGCAAAAAGCACTTAGTGGATAGGCGACCAATGTGCTTCCACACATTTTAAAACTGGATGATGCTGAAAGCGGAACAGGCGCCAGGCAAGTCATTAGCACAGGGGTAAGATTCTATAGGGATGCTCCATGTGCGTTTTTATTCATCCAGAAATCTCTCAGAAATACAGGTGTCCTCACTTCCCTTAGCAGGGCCTTGGGAATTATAGTTTAAAAAAGCTTGGGCTGAGATTGTGGCTCAGTGGCAGAGCGCTTGCCTCGCATGTGTGAGGCACTGGGTTCGATCCTCAGCATCACATAAAAATAAATAAACAAAATAAAGACACTGTGTCCATGTATAATTAAAAAATATTTTTTAAAAAAAGCTTTCCAGCTGATTTCCGTATGCCCTCAGCTTTGGTAACTAGGGGGTCCGTCTTCTTTCAGAGTGTCAGAAGGGCTGTTTTTTTCTTTTTTAACTATTGTATCAGCATCAACGCGGTGTTTAGCATAAAGCAGACATTCAGTAATCATTTCTTGAATGAACCCCATTTTACAGATGATGCAACTGAGGCTTGAAGTTTAAGGTCGCAGAAGTGGCAGCGCTGGTTGCCTTTGCACTGCAATTCGCTAGGAAACGTTCATCATGCCTTCAGGCTTCACGTCTAATAAAAGGCTGCAGTGAACGTTCCAAGGTCAAAGCTAGCTCTGAGCAGGCCAAAACCAGCCTAACTTCAACAGGGAAGACCCTACTTTGCCCAGGCACTGGCAGTCCTGCAGCCGCAGTTAATCCGAGGCACCGCCTCCGACGCGTGGTGGGCGGGGCGGCGAGCGCGTCCCGAGTAGCTGCGCCTTGGGCTGCATCGCGCCTTTGCGCCTGCGCGAGGAGCTAGGGTACCCGGTCGAACTCAGAAATGGCGGCCTCTATGTTCTATAGCCGGCTGTTGGCCGCCGCCGCCCTTAGGAGCCACCGGCCCCGGACGGCGCTGCGGGCCGCCGCCCAGGTATTGCTGCCCAGCTTGCTTTCACCTCAAGGGTCGACAGGAGAAAGGGCGAGGTGGGACCCGTGGCCCTTGTGGGCAAAATGTGAGGGGACCCGGGGCCCGGCTCGGGGTCACTTCGCAGGCGTTGACATTTCCTGGGTGCCCTGGCGGGCCTGTGGGCGGCTTGCCGGGGAGTGCTGCTTGCCAGGACTGCGAGCAGGCCCATGTTTGCTTTGCGCCGCTTGTCTCCAGCCTTCATTCAGCTAGGAGGTCCGGCCTCTGCTGCTCCCTTAGTTTCCGAGGGGACAACGGGGAGCAGGTGGGATCCGAAAGGAGGTGAAGAGTTCGGAGTAGTTTCTGCTGCCACCCCACGTCCCGGGCGGCGGTCCAAGGCTTCTCTTTGGGTAGGGGGGAATGCCCTTCAAGTGTACTTTGTGTCTCTGGAGCTGTCACAGGTAGGGAATGACTGAAGATGACCAGCAGTGACTGCAGACCTGCCCTCCCTGGAGAATTGATGTATTGTTCTATTTGTTAGTAGTAAGTTGAACAGTTGGGGAAGAAAAACGATCTTTTTAATCAGCTAATTTCTGGACAGACTGTAATGTGTTAGCCACTGTTGTTTTGTTTTTAAGTATTTGTAGTGTGTCAGATACTATGCTAAGCTTATTAGATTTTTTTCCAGCAACACTGAGAAAGAGAGTAAGACCTGCATCGTTGATACTGTGACTGTGGCTAAGAGAACAAGTAATTTGGGTCAGGTAATCTAGCAGGTAAGGTGAAAGCTGAGAACTTTTAATTTCAGAACTGTCTGGTTCAGAAGCCAAAGTGTTTGAGTCTACTCTACAAAGTCAAGAACATAAAACTGGCCTATTCTTTCCTGTACTTACATCAAGAAACTGGAAGAGTATGACTTCTTGAATTAGTTCCAGAGTTTTAGGTTATGTTTTGAGGTAACTTTTCAAACATACCATAAGTGAATAGATTTAGGCATTTTTTTTTTTAAAGTTATTTGTACTTTCAGCTTAGAGGTAGTGAGTTCCATGAGTTTGTTTCCTAATAATAGAAGTGATTTTTATTCATTTTTGGTCTCGAACTTTCTTAAAGGGTGCTGCCTAGTTTGTAGAGAATGGGGATTTGGAGAACAAGTATAATTTTAATTAATTCTAACCATACTCTTTGTCCTTTTGGAAATTCCTTAAAAAAAAAAAATCTTTGTTTCTCCATATGGTGATGCCTAATATATTGTCTTTATAACAGCTTCGCTTCTTTGCCACCCTGGCATTAAGAAATTTAGCTTTAGAGTTTGTAAAGACCTTAGTCTAAGCCCTTGCTTCTTGGATGGGGACATAGCGGTGTATAGTCCCAGGAAACGTGTTGAAGGCCACAAATTGAGTTTTACATTTCTCTTTGACATTTTGTTTAGTCCTCATCCTGTTGGTTTTTTGTATCTTTGTTGAAATTAGTCTAGGTTATGAGCATACAATTAAGAGATTTTCTTGGATTTGGCTGGGAATTGGTAACCATTCAGCAGTAATTTTTTTTTAAGTTTTATTTTTTATTTAGTTGGCACATAATTGTATATATTTTGGGGGTTTAGTGTGATGTTTCAATATATGTATACATTCAATATATGTATACCACGGTAAGTAGCGTATCCATCACCATATAAGTAGCGTATCTATCACCATATACATTTTTCATTTCTTTGCAGTAAGAACATTAAAAAATCCTTTCTTCTAGCTGTTTTAAAATAAGTAATACATTGTTGTTAATCACAGTCACCCTGCTGTGCAATAGAACATTAGAACTTACTCCTACTATCTAATGGTAACTTTGTACCAGTTGAGCAACCTCTCCCTTCTGGGGAGAGTAATCTATTCTTCTGATCCATTTAGCTAATTAGGTGCTGCTAGTGACTTACCTACTACTGACATAGTGTTCTGTATATATTGCTATTGTTTGTTTACATGTCTGTGAACTCTGGCTGGGACCAAGTTGGCTTTGTTTTTTAGCACCCTGTTATATTGACATTCAAAAAATATTTGAGTGTATGATCGTTTTTGCCAGACTTATATACTAGGTACTCACTCTCTGCCCCTATTTTGTTTATGCATATACCTCTTTAACTACAATGCAGATCAATATATATAACATTTTCAGCTCTCAGAAAACTTGTGTTCCCTTTCTTTATCAATACTCTCCTACAGAAGGTCACCACTAATTAGGACTTCTATCACCATAGATTAATATTGACTGATTTTGAACTATATAAAGAGAGATCATATAGGAATGTATTTTTTGTGTATGGCTTCTTTCCTTCAACATTATGTTTGTGAGGTTAATCTACTGGTAGATGAGCAATAGTTCTTTTTTTGTTATTTGTATATTGCTCTTTAGTATCCTATTATATGAATGTAACACGAACTGTCCACTCCCTGTTGATGGACGGTAAGGTCATTTACCATTTTTTGTCTGTTATGAAAGGGCCTACTGTGGACATTCTTTTTTTTTTTTTTTTTTTTTTTTTTTTTTTTTTTTTTTTTTTTTTTTTTTTTTTTTAAATTTTTTTGGTTGTTGATGGATCTTTGTTTTATTCATTCATTATTTATATGTGGTGCTGAGTGTTGAACCCAGTGCTTCATGCATGGTAGGCAAGCCACCACAGAGCTACAGCCCCAGTCCCTGGACATCCTTATATGTGTATTTTGGTAGACAGCAAACTCAATTCTGATGATAAATACCCAGGAATGAAATTTCTGGGTCAGAAGATAGATGTTCAGAAAAGCTTGGGAGGTCGCTGACTTTTAATATTGAAGTGATGGCAAATTAAGAAATTGAGTTCTCCAGCTGAAATGTTAGCTGGGATTTTAGTCTACCAAATGAATCAAATGAGGTGCTACATACTGTAGGGTCCTTAGGAATCAACTCAGTGAATTGTTACTAATGCAGGTTTCCTTGGCTCAGTCCAGAGATTCTGATTTTTTAGATGAGGTCTGCACTCAAGAATCCGCATTTTTAGAAGCAGATTTAATTTTTTTTTTAATATATATATATTTTTTTAGTTGTAGATGGACACAACGTCTTCATTTTATTGCTTTGTATGTGGTGCTGAGGATCGAACCCAGGGCCCCACGCATGCGAGGCAAGCGCTCCACCGCTGAGCCACAATTCCAGCCCCAGAAGCAGATTTAATTTTAATGCAACAGATCACGATCCTACTTTAAGAAGCAGACTTTATATGAGACTCCTTTAAAATGATGTGTTTTTTTTTTTTTTAAATTTAAGTAAATTAAGTTTGTAATTTAAAAATAATGAATTTTTTTTTAGGAGGATAGCATTGTATTTCTCTGGTTGTAAGTGATATAGAATCACAACATACATGCAGTCATTCATAAAGTTAGGGCTATGATGACCATCATATTCCACCACCTTTACTGTCTCCATGCTCCCTCCCCCCTTATACCCCTGTGAACAGAGTTTCTCCATTGTTCCTATGTCCTTTCCCACATTATGGATCAGCATCCACTTATAAACGAGTACATTTGGCATTTGGTTTTCTGAGATTGGCTTACTTCACTTACTCCAACTCTGTCCATTTACATGCAAATGCCACAATTTTATTTTCTTTTATTGCTGAGTAATATTCCATTGTGTATATATACCATAGCTTCTTTATCCAGTCATCTATCGAAGGGGATCTTGGTTGGTTCCACAGTTTAGCTATTGTGAATTGAGCTGCTATAATCATTGAAGTGGCTACGTCACTGAAGTATAGACCGAGGAGTGGGATAGCAGGCTCAAATGGTGGTTTCATTCCAAGTTTTCTAAGGAATCTCCATACTGCTTTCCAGATTGGTTGTACCAATTTGCAGTTCCACCAGCAATGTATGAGCATTCCTTTTCCCCCACAATCTCGCCAATACCTTATTGTTGTTTGTATTCTTGATAATTGCCATTCTGACTGGCGTGAGATGAAATCTTAGGGTAGTTTTGATTTTAATTTCTCTGATTGCTAAAGATGTTGAACATTTTTTTATATGTCTGTTGATAAATTGTATATCATCTTCTGTGAAATTTGTGTTCAGCTCTTTGGCTCATTTATTGATTGGGTTGTTAGTTTTTTTGGTGATAAGTTTTTTGAGTTCTTTATATATCCTGGAGATCAGTGCTCATCGGATGTGTGTGTGGCAAAGATTTGTTCCCAGAATGTCGGCTCTCTGTTCACTTCATTGATTATTTCTTTTGCTGAGAAGAAGCTTTTTAGTTTGAATCCATCCCATTTGTTGATTCTTGATTTTACTTCTTGTGCTATATGAGTCTTGTTAAGGAAGTATGGTCCTAATCTGACATGATGAAGATTTGGGCCTATTTTTTCTTCTATTAGGCGTTGGGTCTCTGGTCTGATTCCCAGGTCCTCGGTCCACTTTGAGTTGAATTTTGTGCATGGTGAGAGATAGGGGTTTAGTTTCAATTTGCTGCATATGGATTTCTAGTTTTCCTAGCACCATTTGTTGAAGAGGCTATCTTTTCTCCAATGTATGTTTTTGGCACCTTTGTCTAGTATGAGATAACTGTATTTATGTGCATTACTCTCTGTGTCTTCTATTCTGTACCATTGGTCTACATGTCTATTTTGGTGCCAATACCATACCATTTTTGTTACTATTGCTTTGTTGTAAAGTTTAAGGTCTGGTATTGTGATGCCTCCTGCTTCACTCTTCTTGCTAAGGATTGCTTTGGCTATTCTGGGTCTCTTATTCTTCCAAATCAATTTCATGATTGCCTTTTCTATTTCTATAAGGAATGACGTTGGGATTTTAATTGAGATTGCATTGAATCTATATAGCACTTTGGGAAGTATGGCCATTTTGACAATATTGATTCTGCCTATCCAGGAGCATGGGAGATTATTCCACTTTCTAAGGTCTTCTTCAATTTCTTTCTTCAGTGTCTTGTAGTTTGCACTGTAGAGGTCTTTCACCTCTTTTGTTAAATTGATTCCCAAGTATTTTATTTTTTTTGAGGCTGTTGTGAATGGGATAGTTTTCCTAATTTCTCTTTCAGAGGGTTTATCACTGATGTATAGAAATGCAATGGATTTGTGGGTGTTGATTTTATATCCCACTACTTTGCTGAAATCATTTATTAATTCTAAAAGTTTTCTGGTAAAATTTTTTGGATCCTCTAAATATAGAATCATGTCGTCTGCAAATAATGATAGTTTGAGTTGTTCTTTTCCAATTCGTATCCCTTTAATTTCTTTTGTCTGTCTAATTGCTCTGGCTAGTGTTTCAAGGCCTGTGTTGAATAGCAGTGGTGAGAGAGGGCATCCCTGTCTAGTTCCCGTTTTCAGAGGGAATGATTCCAATTTTTCTCCACTTAGGATGATGTTGGCCTTGGGTTTAGCATAGATAACTTTTAAAAAGTTGAGGTATGTTCCTACTATCCCAAGTTTTTCTAGTGTTTTGAGCATAAAAGGGTGTTGTATTTTGCCAAATGCCTTCTCTGCATCGATTGATAAAATCATATGACTCTTAGCTTTAAGTCTATTGATGTGATGGATTACGTTAATTGATTTCTGTATGTTGAACCAACCTTGCATCCCTGGAATAAACCCCACTTGATCATGGTGCACTATTTTTTTGATATGTTTTTGTATGTGATTTGCCAGAATTTTATTGAGAATTTTTGCATCTATGTTCATTAGGGATATTGGTCTGAAGATTTCTTTCTTTCTTTGATGTGTCTCTGGTTTTGGAATCAGGGTGATACTTGCCTCATAGAATGAATTTGAAAGGGTTCCCTCCTTTTCTATTTCATGAAATAGTTTGAGGAGTATTGGTATTAATTCTTCTTTGAAGGTCATGTAGAACTCAGCTGAGAATCCATTTGGACCTGGGCTTTTCTTGGTTGGCAGGCTCTTGATGGCATCTTCTATTTCCTTGCTTGAAATTGATCTGTTTAAGTTGTGTATGTCCTCTTGGTTCAGTTTGGGTAGGTCATATGCCTCTAGAAATTTGTCTGTGTCTTCAGGGTTTTCTATTTTACTGGAGTATAAATTTTCAAAATAGTTTCTAATTATCCTCTGTATTTCAGTAGTGTCTGTTGTGATATTTTTCATCTCGAATTTTAGTAATTTGGGTTTTTGCCCTCCTCCTTTTCGTTAGGGTGGCTAAAGGTTTGTCAATTTTGTTTATTTTTTCAAAGAACCAGCTTTTTGTTTTGTCAATTTTTTGAATTGTTTCTTTTGTTTCAATTTCATTGATTTCAGCCCTAATTTTGATTATTTCCTGTCTTCTACTTCTTTGGGTATTAATTTGTTCTTCCTTTTCTAAGGCTTTGAGATGAAGAGTCAATTCATTTATTTGTTGACTTTTACTTCTTCTAATGAATGAGTTTAGTGCAATGAACATTCCTCTTAGCACTGCCTTCATGGAATCCCAGAGATTTTGATATGTTGTATCAGAATTTTCATTTGCCTCTATGAATTTTTTTATCTCTTCCCTGATGTCTTCTGTTATCCATGCATCATTCAATAGCATAGTATTTAGTTTCCAGGTGATGGAGTAGTTTCTGTTTTTTAATCTGTCATTGATTTGTAATTTTATTCCATTGTGGTCAGATAGGATGCAGGGTAGAATCTCAATTTTTTTGTATTTGCTGAGACTGGCTTTGTGACATAACATATGATCTATTTTGGAAAAGGATCCATGTGCTGCTGAGAAAAAAGTGTATTCACTTGTTGATGGATGGAACACTCTGTATATGTCTGTTAAGTTTAAATTATTGATAGTTTCTTGAGGTCTATGGTTTCTTTATTAAGTTTTTGTTTGGAAAATCTATCCAATGGTGAGAGAGCTGTGTTAAAGTCTCCAAGTATTATTGTGTTGTGGTCTATTTGATTCTTGTATTTGAGGAGGATTTGTTTGATATACATAGAAGCCCCATTATTTGGGGCATAGATATTTATGATTGTTATGTCTTGTTGATGTATGATTCTCTTAAGAAGTATGAAATGACCTTCTTTATCTCTTTTCACCATCTTTGGTTTGAAGTCCACTTTATTTGATATGAAGATGGAAACTCCTGTTTGTTTGCGGGGTCCATGTGAGTGATATGTTTTTTCCCACCCTTTCACTTTCAGTCTGTGGATGTCTTTTCCTGTGAGATGAGTCTCTTGAAGACAGCATATTGTTGGGTCTTTTTTTTTATTCCAGTCTGTCAGTCTATGTCTTTTAATTGGTGCCTTTAGGCCATTTACATTCAAGGTTATTATTGAAATATGGCTTGTAATTCTGGTCATTTTGGTTTGTTTTTGGTTTTTACCTTGAGTTGTTTTCTCTTTTGAGTGGTCTTTCCTTTAGTGTAGTTCCTCTCTTTGTAAATTTTCATTGTTGGTTATCATTTCCTCCTCATGGAATATTTTGCCAGGAATGTTGTGTAGTGCAGGCTTTCTTGCTGTAAATTCTTTTAACTTTTGTTTATCATGAAAGGTTTTTATTTCGTCATCAAATCTGAAGGTCAGTTTTGCTGGATATAGGATTCTTGGTTGGCATCCATTTTCTTTCAGAGCTTGGAATATGTTGTTCCATGATCTCCTGGCTTTGAGGGTCTGGGTTGAAAAATCTGCTGAGATCTGAATTGGTCTCCCCTTATATGTAATCTGGTTCTTCTCTCTTGCAGCCTTTAAAATTCTATCCTTATTCTGTATGTTGAGCATTTTCATTTTAATGTGCCTTGGTGTAGATCTGTTGAAATCTTCTGTATGTTTGGTGTCCTGTAAGCTTCTTGTATTTGATTTTCCACTTCATTTTTCATATTTGGGAAATTTTCTGATATTATTTCATTCAAGAGATTGTGCATTCCTTTGGTTTGAAATTCTGTGCCTTCTTCTATCCCAATAAGTCTTAGATTTGGTCTTTTGATGCTGTCTCATATTTCTTGTATGTTCTGTTCACGATTTTTTACCCTCTTCACTGTATGGTCAAGTTTATTTTCAAGATTGTATATCTTGTCTTCATTATCTGAGGTTCTGTCTTCCAGGTGATCTAGTCTGCTGGTGATGCTTTCTGTTGAGTTTTTAATTTGGATTATTGTTTCCTTCGTTTCAAGAATTTCTGATGTTTTTTTTTCCCCCACGATCTCTAGCTCTTTCTTAAAGTAATCTTTTGCTACTTGTAATTGCTCTCTTATCTCTTTGTTAGAATGATCAATGGTTGCCTTTATTTGCTTTGCCTGTAATTGCTCACTTATGTCATTCTTTAATTCGCTGATCATTTTAATTATGTACATTCTGAATTCTTTCTCTGACATTTCATCAACTGTGTTGTCAGTGGATTCTGTTACAGTGGTATCCAGGTTTATTTGGGGCACTTTCTTCCCTTGTTTTTTCATGTTGATTGTGTATCTTCCTTTTTTGAAATACCGATCTGAGGTATTGTGGCTTCTATGCTATAATCTTGTATTGACACTCCAGATTACCTGTGTCTCACCTTGGAGTTACTTCGTTCCCCCAGTGTCCCCAGATGGGCACTACTGCCACTAAAGTTGTTGGTGGAGGTAGTGGATGTACCTCTAGAGGGCAGTGGGAGTGGCCTTGGCTGGGTTCCTGAGGCGGCCCCTGAGGGCTGTTTTGCCCCTCTCTTGCATTCCTGCTGGTGAACTGGAACTCTGCCGTGGAACTGGAGGTGGGCCCAGGTCTCACTTAGGCTGGGTCACAAGCAGGAGAGTCTGTGTGCGACCCTTACAGTGAGCGTGAGCTCCTCTGGGGCCAGAGGCTAGCAGGCTCTGGTCTGCCTTCAGCTGGGCACCCCTGGCATTCCCTAAGGGCGGTTTTGGGCCTTCTGTCTCGCCTGACCACAGGAACTCTGGAACAGAACTGAGGCGGGCCCTGGCGCACTTGGGTGGGGCCCCTTCACGCTGGGATCTCTGCAGGTGACTCTTACCCTGGGCGTGCCTTTCTGTGTGGCTAGTAGCTATCAGTCTCTGGTCAACCCTTGGTTGGACACCTGTGGAATTTCCTTCGGGTGGATTTGGGTCCTCTGTGGCTCCTGCTGGTCTGCAGGAACTCTGGAGCGGAACTGGGGTGGGCCCAGGCCACAGTTGGGTGGGGCTGCCTCGCGCTGTGGGGACTCTTACCCTGAGTTTGGGCTCCCCAGCGGCTGGCGGCTAGCAGTCCCTAGTCTCCCTTGGTTGGACACCTGTGGAGTATCCTGAGGGTGGATTTGGGCCCTCTGTGGCTCCTGCCGGTCCACAGGAACTCTGGAGTGGAACTGAGGCGGGCCCAGGCTGCACTTGGGCGGGGCTGCCAATATTTTGTGTTTCATATGAATCATGTTTCAGTATCTTACATTCTGTGTGGAGATAATGGTAGTATGTGGCAAAAAACTTAAAAGTGGTTCCACTGCAGTCTCTCAAGGCTTGCATAGTACTTAATTTGTTCTGTATATTGCTTTGCAAAGGTGATAGGACTGAGGAGTTTGAAAAAGGGATGAAAGTGTTTTGACATGCTGTATGATATGTTAAGCCTAGGCTCTAACTTGGTGGAGGCTTTGGGATTAATAGGTGATGGAGACCTTGCTGATATTCATCCTTCTTTAGCTTTTCCATGTTGTGGCCCTGATACAAGAAACTGAAAGTCTAGCCCTCATATTCCTTTCTCTTTGGGCATTAAGATATAAGCTATTTTCTACTTGTTTTTGTAAGAGTAATTCTGACTCAGCTGTACTCAGGGAAATATTAGTTTTCTTTTATAGTGTATAGAACAGCACTCTTTCATCTGTATTTTCTTTTTACTCTTTTTTATTTTTTTATTTTTTTAGTTGTAGATGGACACAATGTCTTTATTTTATTGCTTTGTATGTGGTGCTGAGGATCGAACCCAGGGCCTCACGCATGCGAGGCAAATGCTCTACTGCTGAGCTACAATCCCAGCCCTCTTTTTACTCTTTCTTACTGCCGTCTGGAATAATGTTTATTTATGGTCTGCCCTGTCCCTAGTGTTGTACACATACACACTGGAATGTAAACCTTAAGGGATAGAGTTACATTGTTTGGTTTACTGCTCATTTCTAGTACCTAGATGCTCAATAAATGTTTGATATGATGCATGAATGTTCAACATAGATTGAAAAGGAAAGAATTTTTACTTGGCCTTCTTGGAAGCTTTTCCACTCCAATTGTGAAGGACAAACACCTGAACTGGCCTTATAAAAGAGCAACTAGGTAAGGGAATAATTTGAAAGGATGACTTAAAGATGGTGTTGCAGATTGATTCTGAGATTTGAAGATTGTGAGGTAGAGAGTCCTGTGAAAGAAATTTATTGGGAAGTCATCTCTGAATCAAAACCTGTGGGAGAGTGAAGACAGGAGAATTGAGTAGTGGGAGTAGAACTGTGATGCAGTTGTAACAGACCTGCCATTCCTCTGCGAGATCTGAAACCAGGATGGCTCTTCTAAATTTTCCTCATCTGAATGTGGTGCCAGGTCTTTATATTCCTCCCTCTACCCCTATTGATGTCAGTGTGTGCAAGCTGCCAGTAGGAAGGAGATATGGTTTTGGCCAAGGAGATGCCAATGAGAGGACTCACCCTAGAGCTGTCAGCAGTCAGCACTCCCAGCAGGTGGGGCTATAAGTGCCTTGGTCATAAAAGAGGGATCTGGGCAGCACACCACAGTATCCACTACAGATGAAGCCAAGGTTTCTGAGTCTTAAGTGTATGAAAAAGTAATGGTACCAAATTCAGTCATTACATATCTAGTGCCAGGTGATTTGTTAGGTATTGGAGAAATGGTAGAGAGGAGAAAGTTGGGAGGATTTTTGGTTTGGCGGAAAAGATGAAATTGTTTTTAGATCTGCTGAATTTGCCATTCAGGTAGAAATGATCAGTAGGTCATTAGAGATTGTAGTAAAGCTCAGATATAAGATAAGAACTTGAGATGATGAGGAATAGTTAAAACTGCAAGGATAATGTCTGATAATCAGCTGATAGATTAGCTTTCAGTTTTATGCTGTAGTTTAGGTACTCTAGTTTGATTATTTATTATATAACAGTTTTATTATGCTTATGAAGAACCAAGTACTCTATATAAACAAAGTATTTCAAGAAGGTGTTTCTAACAATAAGTGCCAAGTCATTTGTCATACATAAATATGTCCCTAATTTCTCTAGGTTCTGGGAAGTTCTGGATTGTTTAATAACCATGGACTCCAAATACAGCAGCAACAGCAAAGGAATCTCTCACTACATGAATACATGAGTATGGAATTGTTGCAAGAAGCTGGTGTCTCCGTTCCCAAAGGATATGTGGCAAAGTCATCAGATGAAGCTTATGCAATTGCCAAAAAATTAGGTACTAAATTAAAAACAAAAAAACAAAAAAAACTTATGCCACCTTGATGTGGATTTTTCTTTTTCTTTTTTTGATACTAGGGATTGAATCCAGGGGGGTGCTTAACCACTGAGCCACATCCCCAGCCCTGTTTATTTTTTATTTTGTGGCAGGGTCTCACTGAGTTAGACTTCTTAGGGCCTTGCTAAGTTGCTGAGGCTGGCCTAGAACTTGTGATCCTCCTGCCTCAACCTCCTGAGTTGCTGGAATTGTGGGCTGCACCACTACTACTGGCCTCATGAAATTTTCATAAGATATGAACTTTACTTTTGGTTTGATGACAATTTTTAGTCTTTATTTTAAAAAGTAAATTTCATTTACTTAAAGGGTAGAGCTTTATGATACTTGAAATTCTAAAATTATTATGAGACAATTTTGAGCTCCTATAGTACTGGTGACTTAGGAATCATTTATATTAGCATTAGGAAGCTGAAATCCTGTTTTTAGTTGGAATATAATTATGGGGAAGAAGATTTTATTTACTACTTTGTTGCATAAAGGATTGGTGGCTGTGATGATTTTCAGGGAAATGGTGAAGGAAAATCTTAGTTGTTTATGTGGTTATAGAGGCCCAGTATGTTCCTCCTTGAATCCCCCTGGGCGTGCCCTATCACTGAGCTACATCTCCAGCACACACACCCCCCCTTTTTAAATATTTTTTTTTAGTTGTAGATGGACACAATATCTTTATTTTATTTATTTATTTATTTGTATGTGGTGCTGAGGATTGAACCTAGCGCCTCACGCTCTCGCTCTCTACCACTGAGCCACAATCCCAGCCCGCCCCTTCCCCTTTTAAAAAATTTTTTTGTGGTGCTGGGTATTGTCACAGGGACTCATATGCCAGGCAAGTGCTCTACCACTGAGCCACTTCCCCAGCCCTTTAATTTTGAACAGGGTCTGAAAAGGTTGCCCAGGCTGGCTTCAAACTTGTGATTCTTCTGCCCCAGTTTCTGGGAAATATAGGCATGCACCACTGTGCCCAGTTTCCTCCTTGTTTTTGATGTGAAAAATATGGAATCGTGGGAGAAAAAAGAAGTTGAGCTCTAGAATGTAAGCTCCATGAGAGCAGGGTTTCTTTGTCTTGTTCCTTCACTGATATATATACCAGAGTCTTAGAAGAATGCTTGACACTGAGGAGATCAAATATTAATATTTGTTAAAGGAATTAAATAGATACTTTTGTTTATTAGAGGATTCTTTTAGAGATGACAGAAACTTTAATAACTTCGTTATTTGGAATTTATATTAATGTCAGTTAAAAAAACAATTTTTGACTTGAGAAGATAAGCTTATTTACATTTCTAAAGATTTAACATGAGAACATAATAATGAAATAATGTACTAGCTATAGACTGCATTTCATCCCACCAATTTTATGTATATTAAATGTACAATTTAGTACAATTAATCTCTTTTATATACATGTGATTAATATAGCTTTAAATATGCTTTGGTGAACATTTTGCTTTTATTAGTTTTTCAAGAAAGATGGAAAATTCAAGATGTTTAAAAATTTAAAGTTTGATCTTGGTTTTTATGTATTTGTTTTTTGAATGCATTTTTCTTTTAAGAGTGAGGGCATATACAAGTTCAGAAAATTATTACATAAGCTCTGTTTTTGAATGAGTTGGCCATAATTTCCTTGATTTGGAGGCATAATTTTTCTTTTATAGTTTTTGTTGTGATCAATCATCACAAATCCTTTTATTCTGTTTAGAAACAAAGTTCTATTTTCTTCAGCACAAGCTTTAAGTTCATATTAATGTTAGTGAAATTTTTGTTAATTAAAGGTGACTTGTAGTTTGAATTTGCGTGTGGTTAATATTAATAGGGCCTGGTTTATATATAATGAAGTCAGTAAAAACTTTGTTTCCAAATCACTGTAATTGGTTTTCTTTAACTAGTTTTCTGTATATTTTGTCATTCAGTCAAATTTTATTCTGTTAGAAAAAATAATTTTCTAAAAATTTGTAAATAAAATGCATAGGATTTATTCTGATGCCAATCTTTTGATGTATTTACTCTTTATAAAAACCTTTAATAATTTTTAGGTACAGAAGAAAGAACAGTTAATATATGCAGGATAAACTATAACTGAGTATTTCTGGCAAGTTCTGTGGGACCAGGATTTACAAGTAGTAAGGAACAGGAGCAGGTAGGAGCTCTGATTTTGAGCCCCTTGGAACAGGGGATATCTTATTCATTGACAAAGTGTATTCTTGTCACAAAATACTGTAAATAATGATTATAGCATGGGAATGGGATTACTGAATAATAAAGACCTTTAAATCTTTTTTTTCTTTTGATACCGGGGATTGAACTCAGGGACACTTGACCACTGAGCCATATCCCCAGCCCTATTTTGTGTTTTATGTAGAGACAGGGTCTCACTGAGTTGCTTAGCGCCTCACCCTTGCTGAGGCTGGCTTTGAACTAGCGGTTCTCCTGTCTCAGCCTCCCAAAGTGCTGGGATGACAGGCGTGTGCCACCGCGTTAGGCTAAGACCTTTAAATCTTGAGGAGCAGAAGTTCTGCTTTTTTTTTTCCCCCTAGTGCTGGGGGTTGAATCCATGGCCTTGTGCATAGGAGGCAAGCACCAACTGAGCTATATCCCCATCCCAGAAGTACTGCTTTTTAAGAGACGTATTTAGTAACTACTATGAAGACATTGAGGACAATTTGTGTTTTTGGTGCACCATTAGTATCAGAAGATACTCATTATGGGATCTAAATGCTCAAGGGTGTGGTATGGTTTTATTGTTCTGTATAGTAATTCCCAATGCTGATTTTTGGCTACTTCAGGATTATTTTGGCTTCTTAAGTTACTGTAAAATTCACATAATGCTAATTACCATTTATTAAAAACTCTTGCCTAGAGCTCTGGCCATTAAATAATATACTAGGGCATAAATGCATTACAGATGTGCCAAAGTATTGCTTCCTTTTAGTCCTGTAGGTGGTTGGAGATGCTGAGTTAGCATGGAGTCTGGGGCCACTGAGTTTCACAAGTGGACTTCTGAGATGGCCCTCTTTCCTCAGTACTTCCTACAAATTTTATCATTTTTTATGTGTTTTATGATATAAAAAATGTTGGGAAGTATTGTCCTGCAGGAGATTAGGAATGGAAGAATGGTAGAAAGAAATAGAATGCTAATTTTTAAAAAGACTGTATGAGCCCACAAAATGTAAGTTGGTGAGCTTGAAGATTATTGAGAAGTTTCTGGAATTATCAGAGGGATGGTTGTTAAGCACAGACAAATGAAGGACTTATAATTTGGGGATGGTTGTTAAGAGCAACTTATTTTCTCACAGTTGATTGCTGGTTCACAGAAATGGGATTTCAGTAAAGCATTTGGTAGAGTTCTGAATTGACTATACAAAGATAGATTCTACTCTAATTAAGGTAGAAACTCTAGTGTAACAAACATGTGCAAATTAATGAATGTCAGCTTGGAGGGAGATTTCTAATGGCCTAATACAGAATTTTGCTTTCTTTTTTTTTTCCTCAATATTATGTTAGATGAATATAGTACGAGGAATACTTAAAGAATGTGCAAAAGACTAAAACTAGGATGGATAGTGAATATCTTTTAAAGACAGTGTTGGGATCCAAAAAAGATCTTGGATCTTGTCTGACTGTAGCGTAGTGCCAAATCTGTGGTAAGCATAAGACTATAAGCTCTAGGAAGGCAGGTTAGGCCTCTTCTGCCCATTGTTGTATCTACATCTCCAGCACAGTATCTGATATGTAGATGAATCTGTTGAATGAATTTATGGAGTTGAATACAATATTTGTCTTAATTAGTTGTCCTCTGACTTCTAATCCTCCCCTTGACAATTGATGAGACTCTGTCATTAATTCTTATTTATTTTTAGACTTTTCCTTAATTATCAAGGGCTGTTTTATTTATTTTTTGCAGTTCTGGGGACTGAACCCATGCTCGGCAAGCTCTCCACCACTGAGCCACATCCCCAACCCACTGAAGGGCTGTTTTGGAAGGAACTTTTGAAGAACCATCTTTTGCCTCTAAAGACTTTATATTATTCCTAAAGAAAGAAAATTGATATTTTTGGGGAAGAGTTCTTTGTCTTATAAAATGTTTATGAAAAAAGAGGTTTCTTACTTAATAGGTCAGCATGTTAAGTTCCCAGGTAAATGGTTAAGAATGATTGAATTTAGCTCAGTTCACTGATTTTTTGACTAATTACCATATTATATTTATTTTTTATTTTTCAGTATCAGGGATTGAACATCCCTAGCCCTTTACATTTTTTATTTTTTATTTTGAGACACGATCTCGCTAAGTTGCTGAGGCTAGCTTTGAACTTGGAATCTTCCTGCCTCAGCCTCCTGAGATGCTGGGATTACAAGCATGCACCACCATGCCTGGCTATATTACATTCACACTGTTTGTATTACAGTTATCTTCTTTGGATATAAATGAATATTTTTAAAGTACTAGAAAATCAACACTTGGCAGGTAACCACTAACAGGTAAAATAAATAGTGGCTGCTCCTTTTTGGACATTTCTCTAATTTTCTGTAGCCTCTGAGACTACTGGTTGTCTTCTCAATAAGAAAGACATTGTTGGTTTTAATGAAATTTTTGAAATTGTCTCTAATCTTTACCTAATAGTGGATGTTGAAATACTTGTGAATGATAGAGAATGTGGCCTATTGAAAAGGATTGATCTTGTCTAAACAAAACGCTTTTAATCATAATCCTGCTCTAGTTGCAGGATTATGGGCTCAGTATTTTCAATTCTGAGTTTTGTAAGAGCAGTAGTAAAGTCTAGATTTCTAAGAATTTTGTCCCATTTTTGTAATGTCATGTCTGTCATGTTTGTTTTTTCAACATTTAGTGAAATATGTGCTGGGAACCATTCCAGAAACTTGTAAACATCAACGAATACAACAAAGATCTGCCATCCTAGATCCTATATTCTAGTGGGGAAGCAAAATAACAAATGATGTGCATGAGAAGATTATATATTGTGTTAGAAAGTGATGAATTCTATGGGAGGAATAAAAGTAGATTAGGGAATGGGAATTGGTCACAGGTGGGAAGATTATAGTATTAAGTAGGGTGATCAGGTAAAGCCTCAAGGGCAATCTAGTATTTAAAGAGAAACTTGAAGGAGATGAGGGCTTTTCCCGAATGGACACTTGCATGAAAAGTATTCCAGGCACAGGGCACACTACAGCCAAGTCCTGAAGGCCGGCAGGGACATGTCCAGGAACACTGGGGAGAGTCACATAGCTAGAGGGGAGTAAGCAATGAGGAGGGCATAGGATTTTAAGGTAAGGGTGTCAAATAAATTATGTAGGAATTTGTAAGCCATTGTAAAGACTGTGGCTTTTATTCTGAGTGAAATGGGTGTTCACTGCAAAATTTTAGGTAGAGTATGCTTTGCTTATTTTGGCTATTGCTTCAAGAATATTTTGGCGGCGGTGGTGGTGGTGGTGAGAGATACTGATGACTGGGACCAGAGCCTAACTGGTGATGAGTGGCTGAGATTCTGGATACATTTTGAAGATAGAACTAGTACGATTTTCTAATGATTGTGGAGTACGAGAAGGGGACTATTTTTTTAAAACACTCTCTTGATTGATCTTCTGATCTAAGTAATAAGCATTGCCTATGTAGGCTAATTTGCATCATTAATGTTCTAGATTTCTTTTGTAATAATTGTTTAAGTTTAAAATTTAAGCCTTTGTTACTTGATCACAAACTGCATTTGCTACCTCTTTGATTGATTTATTCTGCATGATATGTGCATTAGGGAATGACTTTTCCCCATAGTACTATCCATCTTCAGCCTGTTCAGATACATGTTTATGGAGTAAACATATTTCATGATGTTTTGTGCTTGGGCTGTAACAAATAAGATGAAACCCTTAACCTTGACCTTAAAGGTTAATTATTTTGCCATAATATAGTCATAGTCATTGATGCTGTACTGACAGAATGGTCAAGATGCTTTAAGAAGCAAAACGAAGAGGCTGTGAAATTCTGTGTCTGGGAGACAGAAAGTATCTAGGCTAAACAGCTGTTCTGCTGGTTTTAAATAACAAATTAGGGGAGGAAAAGGGAGAATGATCAGTTTACCTATTGAAGAAAAATTCAGACTATTTATAAAATATGCACAAGACTTAGAAACAGCATATGGAAATTTTTTTTTTTTTTTTTAGTTGTAGATGGACACAATATCTTTATTATATTGCTTTGTATGTGGTGCTGAGGATCGAACCCAGGGCCTCACGCATACGAGGCAAGTGCTCTACCACTGAGCTACAATCCCAGCCCCTGGAAATTTTTTTTTATACAGATATCTTACTAAACCCTGATATGTACTCATAGTATTATTGCTCAATAATGTGTATTAACAGGACTTTCTGTTAGAGTTTAATCAGTACCAGTACTGGTAATATCCCCCAGGATAGCAAGTTTACATGTGACTAGAGAGACAGGCATTAAGAAAACATTTGAATTTCAGTTTTGTACTTTTAATATCTTCCAAAGCACTAGCTGTTTGAAATATCAAGGAGTGGTTAAATTGTTTTCAGTGTATAGTACTTTAAGAAATGATTTGAGTGACTAATTTTTTAAAAGTCATGGATCTTTTAGATGGTGAATATTACAGTTTTTGATTCTGGAAAATCTGTGTACGTGGAATGCCTCATTTTTTGATGTTGTGAATAAGTAAGACTTTATTAACATCTATTACTGTATATATTAAATAAAATACTGTGTCTTGCATGTGGCTCCTTGCTTGATATCTAATAGAAGTGTTTTTCTTCTAGGTTCAAAAGATGTTGTGATAAAGGCACAGGTTTTAGCTGGTGGTAGAGGAAAAGGAACATTTGAAAGTGGCCTTAAAGGTGGAGTGAAGATAGTTTTCTCGTAAGTCATATTTTTTTTTAAAGAAAAATCATCATTATTAAAGATTGATTAAATGAACGGACAAAAATACTGAGATTTGAATATTAAATGAGACTATGTTGTATATTTGTCTCAATTGGAAGACAGAGGAATTTGAGTTCTTCTTCTTATTTTAGTCCAGAAGAAGCAAAAGCTGTTTCCTCACAGATGATTGGAAAAAAATTGTTTACCAAGCAAACAGGAGAAAAGGGCAGAATATGCAATCAAGTTTTGGTCTGTGAGCGAAAATATCCCAGGAGAGAATACTACTTTGCAATAGCAATGGAAAGGTCATTTCAGGTAAGTAACTATAGACATGACACAATTAGGACAAATTTATAACGTTCATTTCCCAAAATTGAATGTATTTATATGGGGAAGATTTTTAAAGTATTATGCATAATCCATTTGTATATGTCATGATCACAATATTTATGTTATTTTGAAAAACAGAATAGTAAATGCTGTAAAGTTTGATATGTAATATTGTGATTAAAAACACTGAGCTAGGCATGGTGGAGCACACCTGCAGTCCCCAGCTGCTTGGGAGGCTGAGGCAGGAGGATTGCAAGTTCAAAGCCAACCTCAGCAACTGGTGAGAGCCTAAGGACTTAGTGTCTCTGAATAAAAAATTTTAAAAGGGGCTGGGGATGTGGTTCAATGGTTAAGTGCCCCTGCGTTCAGTCCCTGGTACTTAAAAAAAAAAGCTATAGGAAAAACCCTGCTGTAATAAATATGGAATTTCCAAATTGTTAATTCACTAAGATCAACTTGAATCATCTCCGGATCATCTTAGATTCTGAGATTCTGTGGACAGAAAGTAATTTCTAGCAAAGAATCCAGTAAGAAAATGTGTATCTGTGGCTTCATCTTTATCTTTTTCCACCTCTTGGTATTTTTTACAGTTTGGTTTGTTTCACCACAAGATTTGGTACTTGGTAAATTGAAGGTGACATTAAATAGCAAACAATATAGTTCTAAAGAGCATGACTGTGGTCCTGCTATTCTTTCTTAATGGACCCTAAAATTCTGGCATTGAACATAGGCATCAGGCTCAATGAAAATCCTTTCATAGACCTGATGTTTAGAGAGAGTATTATTAATTATTTTAAACTATAATTATCTGCCTCTTTGAATGCGTTTATTAGGTTTTATAAGCTGAATCTCTGTTAACTAGCTTTTCTTGGAAGCAAACTGGGTACATATCAGGAAGTCCTCATAAGAATTTGATGTAGAATATTATTGTATATAATTTAGAGTAATAAATTTTAAGGGTTGTGAAAATAGTTTCTTATGTAAAAAAAACTTAAAATTTTTTTTAATCTTTTTTTTTTAGACTTAACATATAACAGGCATCTTTCCTTTACAATAAATACTGATATTCATTATTAAAATTTTTAGTAAGTAGATTATTCTTTATTATTAACACATGTTAATTATACACATAAATGGGATTCATTGGGATACTTTCATACCTGCATAATTGCACATCTGTCATGTCCATCTATATTTCTTCTAAACTCCACCCCTCGACACTTACTGATATCCTTCCTAGTCTCTATTGCCTAGTAATCCCTCTTCTACTTTCAGGTTGACTTTTTTGTTTTTTTCTCCAGTTTCTACATGTGAGAGAAAACAGGAGATAACTTGTCTCTCTGTGTCTGGCTTAATTTTGCTTTAATATGAAGTCCTTCAGTTCCATCTATTTTGTTGCAAGTGACAGGACTTCATTCTTTATGTCTTTATCCATTCATCTGTTGACACAGGCACCTGATTCCATATCTAAGCTATTGTGAATAGTGCCACAGTAAATATGGGTATGCAAGTGTCTTTTTTTTTATGCTGAGCTGACTTCTTTTATTTTGGATATATATCCAGGAGTGTGATAGTTCCACATTGATATAGTTCCATTTCTAGTGTTTTGAGGAACCTCTATACTGTTTTCCATAGTGCCTATACTAAATTACATTCCCATCAACAGTGTATAATGATTTCTTTTTCTCCGTGTATTTGTCAACATTTGTTATTTATTTAATTTTTGATAATAGTCATTCTAACTTGGGTGAGATGGTGTATCATTATAGTTTTGGTTTGCATTTCCCTTATGAGTCATGATATTGAGGATTTTTTTTCCATAGACTTATTGGCCATTTACACTGCTTTTGAACATGTATGTTCAGATCATTTGCCCATTTTTTAACTGGAATACTTGATTTTTGTTGTTAAGGTTTTTGAGTTCTATATTATATATTATGTATATTAACCCTTTGTCAGGTGAATAGCTGGCAGAACATTTATCCCATTTATTTGTAGGTTGTCTTTTTACTATGTTGATTGTTTCCTTTGCTGTCAGAAGCTTTTTAATTTGATGTAACACCATTATTAATTTTTGTTTCTTTGAAGTTTTATCCAGAAAACCATTGTCTGTACTAATATCTCTTTTTTTTTTTGGTACTGGGGATTGAACTCAGGGGCACTTAACCACTGAGCCATATCCTCAGCCCTTGTTTGTATTTTGTTTAGATTTGCTTAGGGCCTTGCTAAATAGCTGAGGCTGGCTTTGAATTCGCAATCCTCTTGCCTCAGCCTGAGCTGCTGGGATTATAGGCATGCGCTACCACACCTGGCCTGTATCAATACCTTCAAATGGTTCCCCTATGCTTTCCTCTAGTTGTTTCAGTTTCAAGAGTTACAGATCTCATATTAGAACAAATTTGTTTTTGTTTTTGTTTTAAATAGCAATTTTTAGGCCAGGTGCAGTGGTGCACAGAGACTTGGGAGCTGAGGCAGGAGGATCTCAAGTTGGAGGTCAGTCTTAACAACTTAGCAAGACCCTGTCTCAAGCAAAACAAAACAAAAATCCAAAAAACCCCACAATTTTTTTCTGTATTGTTTTTTCCCTCCTGCAATTATATTTTCAAGTAAAAGTGTCCTTTGCAATTTTTAATTTTTATAGGAAAGTATTTCTTAAGATATAACACTAGGTGGTAGTAAAAACCCACTCAGAATGTGTGATAAAATATTTTATTCTTAAGTGATAATTTTATCTCTGTAGGTTTCCATGTGATAGAATTTAGTTTCATAAGTTATTTTAGAAATGACACAAATCTTATATATTGTACAAATTTGCAGAAATTATATTTTTACACTTACTTATTTTCACTACAATTTCTTTTTTTTTTTTTCATTATTGTTATTTATCAGCACCTTTCATTTTCTTAGTTATGTTTTTACTTTTGTTATAGCCAGAACCAAGGTGCAAATGTCTGGACAAATTGAGATAGGAGTCCTATCTAGAGTAATTATCTTGATTGCAGTCAATGTAGCAAATGGAATATGTTATCAAATATATATTAGAACACTTGGGAGGTGGATCAAATTTGAGTTCATTTTAAGAACTCTAATTTTCAAAGCACTGTTTGCATCTCGTTGAGGAAAAAATGTTTTAATTTCAGTTATAAAAGTAATACATGGATGTAATAATTCAGGCTAATATCATAATATTAGTAAAACTATTTAGCCAAAGATATCACAATGTTCTTTGATATTTTCACACTAGTCCAGTGTAGAGTTGTGGTTGTTGCTTTTTCGTGTATAACCAACCATTTGTTTGGAATCTCTGTGGATAGGTCTCTGTTAAATGACAAAAATCAGTCTGCTATTTCAACTAAAACAAAAAGAGAATTTTTGATTTAATTAAAATCCTATGCAAACAAATTAACTGATCATTGAAAATTGCTTTCGTTACCTGTTTTTAGGAGACGAATGATAAGCTTCACTGGTCTTCTTTAGTATCCATATTAGAATACCTGGGCATATATCTATAATAGGGTAGGTGCTTAAAAAAAAAATCAATTTAAGTGCCTACTGTTTGGCATTTTTGTTAAATCAGATTTCTTAACACTTACCTAGTGCCTGTTAATACTTACTTTGGGGCTTGGACAAATCTAATTTAACCAGTCACATTTGCTACTTTCTTCTACTGAAACATTATGGTCTGCTGAAAATGAGTGGCACATTTAATTGTGTCAGCTTTTAACTTTGCCTGAAATAGATACAAAATATGCTGCAGCAATTCCAAGATTTTCTTTTTAAAAAATGTATCTTTATTATATTAAGTGACTGCTTTATCATACACTGTTTTTTATTTTTTAAAATATTTTTATTAGTTTTAGATGGACACAATATCTTTATTTTATTTTATTTATTTATTTTTATGCGGTGTTGAGGATCGAACTCAGTGCCCCAGCATGCGAGGCAAGCGTTCCACCACTGAGCCATAGCCACAGCCTCAGCCCCGATTTTTTATTTATTTTATTTTATTTTTTAAAAATTTTTTAATAGTTGTTGATAGACCTTTATTTTATTTATATGTGGTGCTGAGAATCGAACCCAGTGACTCACAGATGCTAGGTGAGTGCTCTACTGCTGAGCCATAACCCCAGCCCCCCGGTTTTTTTTTTAAAAAAGGTTTTGTTACCAGGGAATGAACCCAGTGGTGGTAATCATTGAATCTCATCCTCAGCCCTTTCTTATTTTGAGACAGGGTCTCACTAAGTTTCTGAGGCTGGCTTTGAACTTGTGATCCTCCTGCCTCAGCCTCCCGAGCCTTTGGGATTATAGGCGTGTACCACTCCACCTGGTTTATCGTACACTTTTAAATTAAGACCTTGTTTAAGGCAAAGATTTTTGCAAAACCAGTAAGAAAAATTTAAGTTAAGATTATGAAAATAGCATTACTGGTTTATTACAGTAATATAAATTATTTACAGTAATTGTAAATAATTACAGTTATTTGCGGAAACTAATTTGTTTTAAAGATTTATTACTAAGGTTTAAAAATTAAACTAGTATCTATTGATTTTCAAATTCAGATCTATACTCATTGTTTTATCTGATCTTTATCAATGCAAGTGGTTGTAGAATTAGTATAAATAAAGGCTGTTCACTTTTATATATTATAATTTTATATGTACATTTTTAGCCTTAATCCTAACAGCCTTGGTAGATACTTACTATTTTAGTGAGACTTTAATATTATCTTTTTCATGCCACTAGTGCTGCCTTCTCTGAGGCTCTTCATTTCTCTTATCAGTTGACATAAAAAATAAAAGTAAAACTAAAATAAATGTTCAAATACTTTGCAAGTTTGTTGGTCTCTACCTCTCATTGAATATATTTTGTGTTTATTTCTAGATTTAATTTATCTATATCCTACTTCAATAGCATGTTAATAATTGGACAGGCTCTTCTTAAATCTGACTCTTTTCCTGTTCTTTAGATCTTTGTAAAAGCTTATAATTATAAACTGCCTTGCAAGAGAGGAAATGAAGAATACTCTTCCATTTGGAATTTAGAGAGGATTTTTAAATTAGACTGTAATTGCAAGCATTCTCTTTACTTAGACTTGCTACTGTTTTCTTCTTTAGTTTCAGAAGGCTCAATGAATTCTTTTACTTAAAACCTTGTTGGGAAAGCAGTTAACTGTAATGACTTCAGATACCCAGTACCCAGAGTTAGACCAAACTTCAGAGGATAAGGCATAGTCCTGCATATGACACATCTCATGTCAGACACCAGTCTCAAGTTTGGGCATCCCCACTTCTGACCACCTGGCCACAGATTCTGGGGTACTCACTATCCCTCTGATTTAAGGGCTTAAAGAGCTCAAGAAAATGCAATTGTTAGGATTATTATAGCCAAAGGATACAAATCAGAACCAGCCAAATGGAAGGACATTTAGGGCAATGCCTGGGAGGGTCTCAGATATGAAGCTTTCTTTGTTCTCAAGAACATGTCACCCTCCTGGCTTCTAGATATGTGACAATATCACCAGGCTTCTGGGGTTCAGAGGCTTTCTTATTTTAAGAAAATGTTTTAAATTGTGGTAAAAATACAACATAAAATTTATCATATTACCCATTTCAAAAGGTATTCTTATTGATACATCATAATTATACATAATAGTGGGATTCATTATGTCATATTCATATATGCACATAACATAGTTTGATCAGTCTCATTCCCTAGTTCCTTTGTTTCCCTCCTAACTAGAAGTTTTTAAGTGATATAATCACACTGTTTATTACTGTTTTGGTGTCATGCATAAGAAATCATTATCAAATCCAATATCATGGAGCTTTTAAGTTCTAGGAATTTTATAGTTTTTTTTTTTTTTTTTTTTGGTATTGGGGATTGAACTCAGGGGTACTCGACCCCTGAGCCATATCCCCAGCTTTATTTTGTGTTTTATGTAAAGACAGGGTCTCACTGAGTTGCTTAGCACCTTGCTGTTGCTGGCTTTGAACTCGCGATCCTCCTGCCTCAGCCTCCCAAAGTTCTGAGAAAGTACAGTCGTGAGCCACTGCACCCAGCTTAGTTTTGGGTTTTGTGTGTTTAAATCTTTAATTATTTTAAGTCAGTTTTTGGATATGGTGTAAGGTACAGGTCTAGCATCATTTTTTAAAAAAAATTTTTTTTTAGTTGTTGATGGATCTTTATTTTATTCGTTTATTATTTATATGTGGTGCTGAGGATCGAACCCAGTGCCTCACGCATGTGAGGCAAGTGCTATACCACTGAGCTACAGCCCCAGCCCCTAGCATCCTTCTTTGGTATGTGGTTACCCAATTGTTCCTGCACCATTTGTAGGAGAGACTATTTTTTCCCTCATTGTGTATCCTTAACACTATTGTTGAGATCTTTTAATTATATATGTGAGAGATTATTTCTGGGCTCTTTTCTCTTTCATTGGTCTTTATATCTGTCTTTATGCCAATGCGATACTCTTTTGATTACTATAGTTTGCATTATGTTGTTTTGAAATCAGAAAGTGTGAGGCCTCCAGCTTTTTATTTCTCATGAGTTTTTTGACTTCTGAATCTTTTGAGATTACCTGTGAATTTTAGGGTGGATTTTTTTCCTATTTCTACAAAAAATGGATAGGGATTGCCTGGAATCTGTAGATTAAAAATGGTAATATGCACATTTTAGCAATATGCAGCCGGGAGTAGTGGCGCATGCCTGTAATCCCAGCATTTTGGGAGGCTGAGACAGGAGAATCGCGAGTTCAAAGCCAGCCTCAGCAATGGTGAGGCGCTAAGCAACTCAGTGAGACCCTGTGTCTACATAAAACACAAAATAGGGCTGGGGATGTGGCTCAGTGGTTGAATGCCCCTGAGTTCAATCCCTGGTACCAAAAAAACAAAACAAAACAAAACAATATGCATCTTCCTGTTCATGAAGACAGGAATCTTTCCATTTATTTGTGTCTTCTTTGATTTCTTACCATAATATTGTGTAGTTTTCAGTGCATAAGCCATATTGGTTAAGTTTATTTTTTAATATTTTATTCTTTTTGAATCTTTTGTAAATAGGATTATTTCCTTAATTACCTTTTCAAATTGCTTATTGTTAGTGCACTGAAATGCAACTGAGGTTTTCATTTGTTTTTTTTTTTCACATTTTTTATTGTTATGTTATAGTTGTACATAATGATGAGGTTTGTTGTTACATATTTACACATGCACATATTATTAACAATATGATTTGGCCAGTATAACTTCCCAGCACTTCCCTCCTCTCTCTGCTCTTCCCACTGACTGGTCTCTTTCCTCTACTGATCTTCCTTTGATTTTCATGAGATCTGCCTCCACCTTTCTTTTCCTTTTTCCTCTCTAGCTTTCACATATGAGAGAAAGCATATGACCTTTGCTCTTCTGAGTTTGACTTACTTTGCTTAACATGATGGTCTCAAGTTTCATCCATTTTTCTGCAAATGACATAATTTCATTTTTATTTATGGCTGAATAAAATTCTGTTGGTATATATAGATCACATTTTCTTTGTCTATTCATCCATTGTAGGACACCTAGGCTGGTTCCATAGTCTGGCTATTGTGAATTGTGCTGCTATAAACATGGGTATTCATGTATCACTATAGTGTGATGATTTTAATTCTTCAGGATAAATACCAAGGAGTGGTATAGCTGGGTCACATGGTTCCTCCTTTCAGGAACCTCCATACTGATTTCCATAGTGATTATATTAATATACAATCCCCCCAACAGTGTAAAAGTGTCCCTTTTCCCCCACATCCTCTACAGCATTTATTGTTTGTGTTCTTGATAACTGCCATTCTGAACAGTATGATATGAAATCTCAGTGTTGTTTTAATTTGCATTTCTCTAATTGGTAATGATGTTGAACATTTTTTGATATTTTTGTTGGCTTTTTGTATTTCTCCTTTTGAGAAATGTCTGTTTAATTAATTTGCCCATTTATTAATTGGGTTATTTGATTTTTTTATGTAAAAAATTTTGAGTTCTTTATATATTCTAGATATTAATCTTGTGTCAGAAGAGTAGCTAGCAAAGATTTTCTCCCATTCTATAGGATCTCTCTTCACATTCTTGTCTCCTTTGCTGTGCAGAAGGCTTTTTAATTTGATGCTGTCCCATTTATTAACACTTGGCATTATTTCCTGAGCTTTAGGGGTGCTATTGAGAAAGTTCTTGCTTATGCCTTTATGCTGGGGTATTGACCCTACATTTTCTTTTAGGAGTTGCATAATTCTGGTCTAATTCCTAGGTCTCTGAGGCTAGATTTAAACTTGTGATCCTCTTGCCTCCGGCTCCCAAGTTGCTGGGATTACAGGCGTGTGCCACCACATCCAGCCTTTGATCCATTTTGTGTTGATTTTTATGTAGGGTGAGAGATAAGTATCTAGTGTCATTCTACTTGTGGATAACTGTTGTCCCAGCACTATTTGTAAAAAGGCTGTCTTTTCTCCAGTGTATGTTTTTGGCATCTTTGTCAGGGATCAGATGACTGTAGATGTGTGGGATTGTCTCTGTGTCTTCTGTTCTGTACCATTGGTTTGTATGTCTTTTTTTTTTTTTTTTTTTTTTTTGCCAGTACTATGCTGATTTTATTACTATAGCTCTGTAATATAATTTGAAGTCAGGTATTGTGTGTGATGCTGTCAGCATTGCTTTTTTGGCTTAAAATTGCTTTGTCTATTATGGGGCTTTTATTATTCTTCCAAATGAATTTTAGGATGTTTTTTTCTATTTCTGTGAAGAATGTCATTTGCATTTTTTAAAAAATATTTATTTTTTAGTTGTAGGTGGACACAATATCTTTATTTTATTTTTATGTGGTGCTGAGGATCGAACCCAGTGCCTCCCGCGTGCTAGGCGAGCACACTACCACTGCGCCATAACCCCAGCCCTCATTTGCATTTTGATGGAGATTGCTTTGAATTTGCATATTGCTTTTGGTAGTATGGCCATTTCAACAATATTGTGCCTATCCATGAACATGGAAGTCTTCCCATCTTCTGAGGTCTTTTTCAATTTCTTTCTTCAGTGTTCTATAGTTTTCATTGTAGAGGTCTGTCACCTCCTTGGTTAGATTTATTCCTAGGTATTTGTTTTTTAGTCTATTGTGATTGGAATTGTTTTCCTGATTTCTTTCTCAGCAGATTCATTGTTGGTATATAGGAAAGCTGTTGATTTTTGTATATTTTTGTATAATTTTGTATATTTTGATTTTTTTACAAATTGCTTTTATAACCTGCTAGTTTACCAAATTTGCTTATTAACTCTAGCAGTCTTTTGTTAGAATTTTTTGGATCTTTTATGTATCAAATCATATCCTGTGCAAACAAGAATAATTTCACGTCTTCCTTTCCTATTTTTATCTCTTTTATTTCTTTCTCTTGCTAGAATTTCTAACAGTATATTAGATAGGAGTGGTAAGAGTGAACATCCTTGTCTGTCCCATGTTTTAAAGGAAATGCTTTTAGTTTTGCCCCATTTACTAAAAGTTTGGCTTTGGTTTTTCATACATAGCCTTTATAATGTTGAGGTAGGTTCTGTCTGTCCCCGTTTCTTTGGTGTTTTTATTATGAATGGGTGCTGAATTTTGTCAAAGGCCTTCTCTGCATCTGTTGAGATAACTTAAGTGATTTTTGTCCTTAATCCTATTTGTGATGAATTACATTTATTAATTTTGTATATATTAAACCACACTTGCATCTCTGGAATAAAACCAACTTGGTCATGGTGTACAATCTTCTTAATATGTTAATGCAACTGATTTTTGGTTGTTCATTTTATTTCCTACAATTTTGCTGAACTTGTTTATTCAGCTTTTTTTTCTTTGGGTATTGTTAAGGCTTTTTATGTACAATATCACCTCACTTGTAAAATTTTTTGGGTTTTTTTTTTCTTACCATGTTTTAATGTCAAAGACTTATAGTACTATGTTGAATACAAGTATTCAGAATTGGCAATCTTTGTATCTGATGTTAGAAGGAAAGCTTTCAGTTTTTTATGACTTAGTGTGATGTTGGCTGTGAACTTTTTGCATTTGGCCACTACTATATTGAGGTAATTTCAGTCCTAGTTTGTTGAATATTTTATTATGAAAGTATTGAATTTTGTCTACTGGTTTTTTCTGCATCAATTAAAATGTTTGTGGTATTTGTTCTTCATTCTGTTAATATAGCATATTACATGTTTTGATTTTCATATATCAAACCATTCTTGCACTTCAGGAATAAATTCCACTTGTTATGATATATAATTCTTTTATTGTTATTAATTGGTTTTGCTCTTATTTTGTTGAGGATTTATGCACTGGTGTTCATGAGAGATATTGGCCTATGGTTTTCTTTTCTTGTAGTATCTGTCCGATTTTGGTTTCAGGCTAATGTTGGCTTCTTAAAATGTACTTATAAATTTTCCATCCTTTTCACCTATTTTGAAGAGTTTGAGAAGAGTTGGTATTAATTCTTCTTTAAATGCTTGGTAGGATTCTGTAGTGAAGCAGTCCTTTCCTGGACTTTTCTTTGCTGGGAGGTTTTTGATTAATTGATGCAATGTCATTCCTATTTATAGGTCTCTTCAGTTTTTTTTAATCTCTTCTTGGTTCAGTCTTGGTAGGTATGTCAACTTCACATTATTATAATGAAATACCTGAGATAATCAACTTATAAAGAGAAAAGCTTTATTTAGTTCATAGTTTCGGAGGTTCCAGTCTAAGATCTGGCAGCCACGTTGTTTTGGGCCAGACAGCAACAATGGGGAGTGGGGTGACAGTGAACTGCTAACATTACCAGTTACGAAGCAAGAAAGGAATATCAAGGGCCCATGATCCTTTAAGGACATATCACCAATGACCTCTGGTCTTGCTACATGGCCCCCCCCCTCCTCAAAGTTTCACCACTTCCCAAAAGCACTACCCTGGGGACCAAGCCTTCAACACCCAGATCTTTTGAAGGACACTAGTCCAAACAATAGCAGTAGGCTGTATTTCTAGGAATTTGTCTATTTCTTTTAGGTTATGCAATGTGTTTTGGTGTATAATTGTTCATAGTAATCTCACGATCCTTTCTACTTCTATGTTATTAGTTGTAATGTCTCCTCTTTTATTTCTGAGTTTTGTTATTTGAATCTTTTGTTTTCCCAGTTAATCTAGTTAAAGGTTGATTGAGTTAGTTGGTCTTTCAACAAGTTGGCTCTTTGTTTTGTGTTGGTTTTTTTTCCTTGTTTTTTGAATCTTTGTTTCTTTTATGATTTGCTTCCTTTTCTAATCTTGAGTTTAGTTCTTCTTTTTCTATTTCCTTGTGGTATAGATAAAAAGTCATGAGCTGGTGCTTTTTCTCAGTCAGGTGAACTGTGTCAGCTTCTGGTGAGGGTATGCAAGTTTTCTGGTGCTGCCACAAACCTCTGCATTCTCTTTTGTTCTCAGTGGCCCCCAGACATCCAAAGTGTGCTGGTTCCCCATCTGCATGTGGAGTCAGGTGAGACAGAAACCAGTCCCTTGGACAGCTCCTGAAAAGCCAGTGTTGGAAATGTGTTTCAGTCTTTTCTTTCACTCCTAGAGGAGAAGGCTTGTGTTTTCTTTTGTGATCCCAAGCTGAGTATGTTACAGAAACAGTAGGTCCTAGGATAGAAAAGTGAGATTAGTCTTTAAATTTTTAAAAATTTTTTTTGTAGTTGTAGATGGACAGCATGCCTTTATTTTATTTGTTTTTATTTTTATGTGGTGCTGAGGATTGAACCCAGTACCTCATATGTGCTAGGTAAGTGCTATGCCACTGAGCTACAGCACCAGCCCCAATTTTTTTTTAAATAGTAGTCGCATTCTTCTTTTTTGAGTGTAATAATGTTTATTATAATTTTTTTTGAAAATAGATACTTTAAAAATAATATCTATCTTTTTTATGTTTTATTTCTCACCTTTTGTTTGTGTCACACGTTACGTTAAAAAAACAGTTGAGAATCTAGGGTTTTATATCTTTTTAAAAAAATAACAGTGTGTGTATGTGTGTGTGTGTGTGTGTGTGTGTATGTGTATATACGTCTCCCCCGCTATTGATCAGTATTTTCCTATGTGATTAGATGATTAGATAATCTTTAGTAATGGAATTTTACCATTTCCCTATTTGCCTAGATTAGCAAATCTGTTAGATAATTTGCTTTAGGGTTTGTTGATTAGAGGACTTAAAAGTTAATACTTTAATTATTTGTATTTACATCTTCCCTTTTTACCTTGTTCATAATAATAGAGCTATTTCTTTTCTTTCACGGTGTTTAGCTTTCTTTTTTATGACTTATAGTAAAGCTAGAGCTCAGAAAACCTACAACTTTTTCCTTAGACTTTCTCTTTTAAATGTTAATCTCTAATCATGATTTTCTGATGTTCTACTTTAAGCAATACTTTAATGTCTCTTTAGTTCTTAAGAAAAATGCATAGGTTATATTTAATATATGATTTTGTTTGGTTTTTTTTCATGTATTTTCCTGTAAGTTTTTGTGTGTATTTTTAATCTTTTTTTATTCTCAGTCAAGCCATTATCTTTGTGTTCTTTTTAATTCTCCATTATTTACTTAAGCATTTATAAAGGACACTGTGTGGGAGATAAGATAAATTCTAAGGAAATTTTAAAATAAGAATAGGAAATAGTAGATATTTAAATCTAATAATGTGTACAGATAATTTTTAAAATTTTATTGATGGATCTAAAATAAAATCTAAATATTTTGGCTGTTTCTTCTCTTGCCAGGGTCCTGTATTAATAGGAAGTTCACAAGGTGGTGTTAACATTGAAGATGTTGCTGCTGAGACTCCTGATGCCATAGTTAAAGAACCTGTTGATATTATAGAAGGCATCAAAAAGGAACAAGCTGTTCGGGTATGTTATATTCTGAAAAATGTTTAGTTTGTAACTACATAATTGTAGTACTTAAGGAAAGATAATTAACTTTCTGTAAATAAAATAATTGTCAAAACTCAATTCTCAGGGCTGAGTGTCAGGATAAGTCAGAATAAATTGCAATTTTTGGAAGTATCTACAATATTTTTCTTCATATCCTCCATAAATATTTCAGTATATATCTTGAAATGATAAGGATTCTTTTAAAAGTGTCACTATACCATTACCATGTCTAGTAACACTAACAATAATTCCTTAATTCATTGTTTATCCTGTCATTCAATTTTTCCTAATTGTCTCAGATTATTGGTTTTTATATAGTTTGAGTCAGGATTCATATGAGGTCTTTCATTGCTATTGGCTAATACGTCTCGTAGGTCTTTTCCTAATTTATAGGTTTCCCTTTTCTCACACTTTCCATTCTTTTTCAGTTTATTTGCTGAAGAAACTGGAGTGATGGTCATTTATCATTTATCGTAGTTTGAGTGTTATATCCCCAGTGTGCCATTTTAAATATTCCTGTGTCCCCTTTATTTCCCCTAAACTGTATAGAATGGTAGGAAGACTCATCTCTCTCTATGAGAGATCAGTGGTTTTATTTTGGGGGTGTTTATGAATACTATTAAGAATCTCATGAAGTCTATGGATTTTCTTTCAGGGTATCCACATATACAGTAAAATTTTGCTTATAATTTCACTATTTTTTTCTGTATTGTCCTCCTCCAGCCCCTCTCCAAAAATCATGCTAGTATTTTTTTTTAAAGATTTTTTTAAAGATGGACACAATATCTTTATTTTATTGATTTTTATGTGGTGCTGAGGATTAAACCTAGTGCCTCACATGTGTGAGGCAAGCACTGTACCACTGAGCCACAATCCCAGCCCCTCATGGTAGTACTTTTAATGCTGCTATTGAATTAAATTGTGTGGTTTGATGATAAGAAATAAGTGATTAATCATAAAAGTTTGAATATTAAACTTTGAATGAAATTAACCTTCTGTTAGAAATGTCAGAATAAGCTTATGGTATTGAAGTACAGCAAGAGCAAGAATTTGACTGGCACAAAATTTAACGGAGAATAGGGACATTGCCCTGATGAATGGTGAAGCCAATAATTTAGGCAGATGAATGGTATAAATGTTTAAAGGGGACAGAGGTTTGACTCATTAGGTAGTTGTATGAGAGTGATGCCTGGAGAGTAAAATTTAGATGAGGAAGAAAATACTTGATTTACAAAAATACTTGAAAGAATAATCTACTGAGATTAGATGAATGATAAGCAGAAATGATGCCTCACACAGTGCTTGGTAAATTAATGTCATAATGATTCATCAGAATTATGTTGCAATTCTCAAATGCTTAAGCCTATAAAAGTACTGAGTCACAACCTTGCAATGAAATGGCACTTTATTTTTTATTATTCTTTATTCAAAATATCTTAACCAAAAATTATATTTCTTTGCTTGGTCAGCCACTTTATTTATTGGCATTTGACTATCTGCAAAAAGCATACTTACTCTTGTAGTTTAAGATTTTCTGTTACTTGAAAGTCAAAAGAATGTGATGTAGGCTTAAGTAGCAGTTGAAAATGAGGAAAGAATTCTCAGTAGTATTCCTGAGTAGTGGCACCATTAAGATAAACATATAGATGCATATGCTCTGTATCAGTGCTTCAGAATTGCTTATGGAATTTTAAAGTGATAGATGCTTGTTCCACTGTAGAATCTGTGAACCAGAGCTTGTGGGTTGGGATTTTGATATTTTGTTGTTTAAAAAGCTCTATAATACGCCAGGTGTGAAGGTACACACCTGTAATCCCAGCACTTTGGGAGGCTGTGACAGGAGAATCGCAAGTTCAAAGCCAGCCTCAGCAGCGGCGGGGCGCTAAGCAACTCAGTGAGACCCTGTCTCTACATAAAATACAAAATAGAGCTGGGGATGTGGCTGAGTGGTTGAGTACCCCTGAGTTCAATCCCTGGTACCAAAAAACAAAACAAAACAAAAAAAGCTTCATAATAGGGCTGGGATTGTGGCACAATGGTAGAGTGCTTGCGTGGCATGTGCAAGACACCGGGTTCAATTCTCAGCACCACATAAAAATAAATAAATAAAATATACAATCTTATTTTTATTTTTAAAAGCTCTATGATATCTCTAACTAGAAATCTCTGCTGAAGACTATAAACTCTATACTACTAGGTTAGAGGGTTAAATTCCTGTATCTTTTGGTTTTTGGCATAGTGCCTGGCATATGTTAGGTGTTCACTAGATTTTTAAATAAACAGGATAATACTCATTTGACTGTATGTGTCTTAAATTACCTAAAAGGTGAAATAGAGTGTTTTAATATTTTTTCCTTTATTAGAGCCATTGGGATTGCCAAATAATCCTTTATATGTAGTTTTAATAAAATATAAGCCTCTTTTTTGAGTATAGATTGGCCATAAGACTTAGTGGCAGTATGGAGGCTATGGAATAAACAAATTGTAGTCTAGGTGAATGGCGAGTCACTTGACCTTTTATTTGTCATTTGTGAAATGAGCATAATGCCTGCCTTTGTCAGGACTTAATATTAAGTTTTATTTAACCATGTAGTAATAGAAGCTGCAATTTCAGTGATTAATGTTTGACTATGAGTGACTCATGCTTATTTTTTTAAATGATAAATTACAAGGTTTTTAATTTACTTTAATGCTGACTCCACATATACATACTACTTATAATAAAAAGACAAATTGCTTTCAGCTTGCACAGAAGATGGGATTTCCACCTAATATTGTGGATTCTGCAGCAGAAAACATGGTCAAGCTTTATAATCTGTTTTTGAAATACGATGCAACCATGGTAGAAATAAATCCAATGGTAGAAGATTCAGATGGAGCTGGTAAAGTATCTTTTTTTATCAAACACTGATTATGCATTTATGTCTCTGTCACATGCTTCACTAAGGAAGTTGAACTCATAAGGAAGTTAACTCGTTCCTATGTAGAAGCTTATTTTATAATGAATTCAAAGTGAATAAATCTGAGAGAAATTCATTAAAACGAACACTTCACACACACACGCACACACACAGAGTTCTTTGTTTAATATGGTGATCATCATCCACATGTGGCTATTTTAATTAAAATTATATAAGATTTAAGAATTCACTTCTTTGTCACATAGTCATATTTGAAGTGTTCGTAACTTTAGTAACCATGTGTGGTTACTAAGTTGGGTAGCATTTCCATCATTGCAGAAGCTTTTATTGAGCAATGGTTAGAATATTGAGTGTGGTGGTAATAAATAGCTTTAGTTTTGGGGAATTAGCCATTTGGGTCTCTATGAGTTTATACTTCAGAGATAATGGTTCTTTACTATGCAAAAGGATATGTTCAGATGCTGAAGTGGTATTTTTAGCCACTAGAGAAATAAGATTAGCTTGTCACTTTGATGGCTTTTCTTTTGCATATGCTTAAAAGGTAAATCAGATTTGAATCATCATTCCTTCTATGTGTAGTTTTTTAAAAAAATGTTACTCAAGTCTAAATTTTTCTTGATATTTTATATTAACTGTTTCTGCTGTAATTTATTTGAGTTTGTTTCAGGTTTCTTTGGGCAGTTCTAATCTTATTAAGCATTTGTAGCTTATTTTTCACTTTTATATTCCTAAAGAAGTCAATTTTCAGTTGGTTGTAATATGATAATATAAATAATGAGTAAATTATCTTGTGATAATATAGTTTATAAAACTGAACATAATTAAACTTTTTGAAGAGTAAGGCATAAGGCATATTTTAAAAATGCATTACTTATTTTCCTTATTATGTAATTTTAGAGAGACCAATTAACATTGAAGGCAAGCCCACTGAATTCTTTCCAACTGTGAAATTCAGTAGCCATATTCTATTGCTAAGGGAAAGTTTTTGTACTCTTAATAACTTTTTTCTATGTATCCAGGTTATTTCTTGTCCTAGTATGCATTTTTTATATGTTTAGAGGTAATTTTTCCCCTAATAAAGGGCATATATTTATTATAGAAAAATTCCAAAATGCAAATATAGCTATAAAGAAATATAGGTATAAAGGGAAAAAGAACCCTTATAATCCCAGTACCCAATACTCTTTTAAGTTGCTTGTAGTTCATTTCAACCTTTCTGTAATTGGAATCATACTGTCTATTCAGTTTGTATTTTTCACCTTTTAAATTTAAAACTATACAGTAGACTTCTTTTCATGTTAAATTTTTTTAAAAAGATAATTTTTAAAGGCTTGTATTTATATGTCTTTAAATGCAACTCTGATTTTCTTTCATATAAATTCTTAGAAGCAAGATTTTTGGATTAAAGAATACGTATTTCTAATATATCTTTAATTATTGTGTCAGATTTCTGACATTTTAGATATATTTTACCAGGTAGTGTTTTCTTCTTTGCCCTTCCCTTCCCTTGTTGTTGTAATATATACCCCGAGTGTCTGTCTCATTGCATACTTTGCCAAACATTGAGTTTAATCTCCATCAGACTGATAATGAGAAAGGGTGACTTGTTTTATTTTTTAGTTCTTTGATTTTAGGATGTTGAGACTTTTTCTATTAATTGAACTGTTTTCCTTCTGTGAATTTTCTGTTGATATCCTTAGCTACGTGTTTTAGTTCCCTATGATTCCTGTAACACATTACTATAAATTTAGGTGACTTAAAACAACAAATTTTTTCTCTCACAGTTCTGGAGGCCAGAAGTCTAAACTTGGTATCACATGTATTCAGGGTATCATTCTCTGGCGGCTCTAGTGAAAAATCTGTTCCTTGTTCCTTCCAGCTTCTGGTGGCATTCCTTTTGTGTGGGCTCCTCATTTCAATCTCTGTCTCTGTTTTACAAGGATACTTGTGATGTCTTTTAGAGCCCACTCAGATAATCCAGGGTAATCTCCTCTTCTCAAAATCCTGTTTTAATCAGACCTGTAGAAATGTAACCATATAAAGTAACATTCACAGGTTCAATGAATTAGGACCTGGTATCTTTGGGTGGTCCTTATGTAGCTTCCTGTAGTACACACACACACACACACACACACACGCACAGTGTATAGTTTTTCTCATTAATATCATGAGGTCATTATATCTTTTTTATTTTTATTTATATGATTAAAAAATGAATATAATGAATTTCTGCTCATCTTATTCCTTTACTGGGAAATTTGTTTTTTCTCCATCTTTATTTACTTCCATTCTCTTTGTCCACCCTTCCTTTTTTTGTTTCTTGTTTATTTTTACCTAGTGTTTATTTTCCAAGTACAGAAAAGATTGCAAACGTATACAGTTTGCATCTTGCTTTATTTATCTAATGACAGATTCTGGTGATTTCTCCATGTGAATGGGCTCTTTATTTATTAAGGCTGTTACTTATTGTCTGGCACATGGCATGAATATTTTTCTGAGTTTGTCCTTTGTTGTTTAATATTGCTTGATTTTTTTGCAGGGAGGCCATATTCAACCTTTTTGTTTTGCATATAATCAGATCTCATTTGACTTCTATTACTTTTGTGCTGATAGATATTTCCCCTCCTAAGCTCAGCAACTGTTCATATTGTTCATCATTTTTTTTCTTTTTACTTTTAAAACTTTAACTAGATTTAAAGTTTTCACTTTAGCATTGCTTCTTTTTTCTAATAGCCAGCTTTAAAACTTACTGTCAAATAAAGTGTTAAATACAGTGTTCTTTCCCATGATGTTTGGTACCCTCTTTCATCATTTTCAAGTATGATTCCATAAATCTGATTGTTCTTTTTGTATCAATAATTTCCTTCTTTAGAAATTATCTTTGATAACACAGGTGAACCTTGAATACATTCAATTAAATGAAATAAGTCAGATACAGAAAGATAAGCATTGCATGATTTTACTTACATGGGGAATTTTTAAAATGTTGAGCTTGTAGAAAAAGAGAAGGGTGGTTACCAGGGTCAGGGGATGGGAAAAATAGGGAGATGTTGGTCAAATAGTACAAACTTTCAGTTATAAAAGGAATGTTTGGAGCCTAATCTGCAGCATGGTAACTATAGTTATTAATAATGCATATGCGGGCTGGGATTGTAGCTCAGCGGTAGAGCGCTTGCCTCGCATGCGTGAGGCCCTGGGTTCGATCCTCAGCACCATGTACAAAGCAATAAAATAGGGACAATGTGTCCATCTACAACTAAAAAGAATATATTTAAAAAAAAATGTATATGCAAAATTTGCTTAGATACTAGATCTTAAGTATTCTCATCACACAAAAATAGGGAAATATGTGAAATAACAGATATATTTATTAGCTTGATTTTGGTAATCTTTTCACAGTGTATACAAATATCAAAATATCATGTGTATACCTTTAATATGTACAATATTTATTTGTCAGTTATACCTCCATAAAGCTGGAAAAGATAAACCCCATCCCCCTCAAAACCAACCCAACCAAAAAATATTTAAAGGAGGGTCAATTTTTATCTATTTATTCTTTTAGATTTATAGATCAATGACCTTTAGAAAAATAGGTGAAAATTGCATGAAAGCAAGTAACCTCACCCAAGGAAAATGCACCAGTGTTTTCATGTGAGCTTGTACACGTGCAGAAACTCCTAGAAACCTGTAGTCCTGCAGTTATTTCTTGGATGTGAAATTACTAACCCATGTATTTAGTCTTTGTTTCTATGACAAAATACCTGATACTGGGTAATAATGTATACAACAGAGAAGTCTACTTAGTTCAGTTTTGAAGGCTAAAAGTCCAGGACCAGGAAGCCCCATCTGTTTGGCCTCTGGTGAAAACCTTATGATGACAGCATCACGGTGGTGGAAGTGCATTTGTAAAAGATCACATGGCCGGACAGGAAACGAGAGGGATTAAGGGACCAGGCTCTTTCTTTTTATTATACTTCACTTTCAGAGGCACTAACTAGTATTCCATGAGAACTACGTTAACTGTTCATCCCTTTGGAGGTCACTGCAACTAGTGACCTAATTAACTTTGATTAGACACCTCCTCTTAGAAGGTTCTATCACTGTCTTAACACTACCACACTGCAGACCAATCCTCTAGGATGTGAACCTTTGGAAGACACATTCAAACCATATTCAGAGTTTTATTGTAATTGTACTAATCCTATAAATTGGTTGGGAAAAATGAACACCTTTGTGGTGTCAACTTTTTCTAACTAGAAACACATTGTTTCCTTTTATGTAAGTATTAATTTATATATTTTTAAATGATTCTCATCATTTTCTTTAGGTATGTGGTATTTTATTTAGTTATATTTATGTAGGTATTTTCTTGAATTTATTTCTGTTATGAATGTTATGCTGTCATAAATGGGATCTTTTCTGCTCTTTTCTAGGGTAGAGAGACTATTGATTTTAGTTGTCATTTGTAGGTTTTAATTCTATTCTGTTGTTGTATTTATTTTCCATGGTCTTTTAAATTTCTACTGCATTTTAGCCTGGCCTCCATGTTTTGGTTTAGCTTCATTTTCTTCTCTCACCGTTTTAAATTTTGACCTCACAAAAGACATTCTGATAAGTATACCTTGTTTTCCTATGGTAAAATTTTTCTAAAGTTTTTCCCCTTACTAGTTAACAAAACCACAGTAGTTACTGTGTGCTAGGCACTGTTGTAAGCACTTTACAAATAAAAACCTCTTTTAGTTCACTTAATATTTGTAACAGTTACATCAGGTAGGTGCTATTCCTGTTATCCTTATTTTGTAGGAAACCGAGTTAGCAAGAGATTAAGGGACTTGCCCAGGGGCATATGGTCAGGGCTAGAGATGGTCTGTGAACCCAAGAGCAGTCAACTGTTGAACTTGTACATAGATGTATGCCAGGGATATTTTGGGTAGGGAGTGATGTATTGGCAGTGTTGGTGTAGGAAGAGATTAAAGGTCGGGCTAATCTTTTAGGAAGCTCTAGCCATAGTCTTAGTAGAAGATCACAAAGACAGTGGAAATGGAAAAGGAAGGGCTTGGACAGATGCGTCCAACTTAGGCTCTGTTAGCAAATCTACATTTTTTCCAGTACTATTTTTACTTATTTTCAATGGAAACTTTAGATCAATGTAAAATATGTAATTATAAACAGTACAGATTTATAGGTTTCTTTTATAAGGTACATATTTGATTTCAAAAATAATAATTAAAAATATAGATATTTATCTTCTTTTGTACTAAGTTGCCATATGACAAGATTAAATATAAATTTGGGGAAATTTTCATAATATTCCTTAAAATAATAGTTTAAGGGCATTTTGAAAAACTAAATTTGTGATTACTTTCTTTTGTGTACCTTTTTATGAGAGAATTTCTACTGTACAGAATGAATCATATCTCTTAATTTGTATTGGTTTAGTTCAAATAATAGTAAGATGGGAACTTATTGACTCTATTTCCCAGTAATGCTCTAAAAATATGATAATATTAAAAAAATACTATTTGAACAGACTTGCTTAAATAGCTTATCATACCATTGCTGTCATTGGGATCTCTGAAAAGTCCTCTAGTGATTATCACTCTCCCTTCTCTGCCAGAAGTTTAATCAAACTGGATCTGACAACTAAATTACAGAATTAGATAGACTTGCTCTACCTACTGTAGGCCATAATTGAGTGGTATTTTCAGGGAGAGAATCTGCCCGGGAATAGCAATTGGAAATAAATGCTATAGATGGGAAGCTCACTCCCAAGAGAAGGAGCAATTGAGTTGAATTCCACATCCCCTCTTCTGGGAAGAAGTGAGTATACAGAGATGGCAAGAAGGCAGATGTTATATACTAGGTGAATCCTTTGGATGTGAAAGGAAATAAGTGGGGGAAGATTTGATCCTCTTTTTTTTTTTTTAAATATTTTTTTAGTTGTAGATGGACATAATGTCTTTATTTTATTGCTTTGTATGTGGTGCTGAGGATTGAACCCAGGGCCTCACGCATGCGAGGCAAGCGCTCTACCACTGAGCTACAATCCCAGCCCCTAGATTTGATCCTCTTAATATTCCTCAGTGTTTTCTTGGCCATCAGGCCTGTATGTATTTGAGTGGACACAGAGCTCTTGAGGGAAGAGATACTAGCTCTTTGTTTGGGCTGTTCTGCTCTTTGAGGTCAATATTCCCAGCCCCAACCAGTATTCCTTTGGATGGTCTCCTGGGAGCACCTGTAGGCAGCTTACGTGTTTGTTCCTGGAAGTTTCTAAACCTGGTCAAAATAGTATACTAATATCAGCTGGAAGAAAGTGTTATCCTGTATACTGAACATTTATTATTTTTCCTTCTAACATTAGATTGTGCCTAGTGATATCTTACGGAATATTATAGGTTCTGCAGTGAGACTAAATGGTGGCATTAAGATACTCTACATAATAGTAAACTGTATAAAGACATACCTGGAATTTAAAGATCAAATGTGGCAAAGTCCAAAAGACCTTAGGAACAGAAATCCCAAGTCAGATTCCCTTTTCAGAGCTATAAGTCCAAAGAACTAATGTTTCTTTTAATTTATTGTTTGAGTATTAACTAGAGGGGCTGAGTTATGAATTCTAGATAGAGTTGGGATTCTTTTAGCCATGGCAGTTGGGACTGTCTGGTGGAAATGGGTATTTTCTTCCTCAGAAGTTAAATTGTTTGTATTTTAAGTCTCTTAATGTGCCTCACTTTTAAAGGAGTATAAAATGTTAGGATATACAAACTTCTCACAGCGTTGGCTCCATAGTTAACACATCTGAACAAAGAAACAACTCTCCCCAAACCTAGCCATTTTCCAGGATTGGTACAATTATGTTCCTGGAACCTTGTGCTTAAGTTTCATCAAAGGTCATGGCAGGTATATGGTACTCGTTGTGAGGAAGACTCATCAAAAGCGATCACTTGTTTCCTAGTCAATATATGACTTAAATGCAAGTATCTAAGCATTAAGCAGTTCATATGGAAAATAAAAGGATAAGAATTGTCAGTATTTTTCTTTCACCAACATTAATTTAATATTATGGATCATGTCTTGCTGAATTAAAACACTGTGTTGTGGTCGTGTTTTCCTCTCTACTTTTTTGTTTTGCTACAGAAATAAAATAGTACAAAGAACTCCTGTATATATTTTACTCATCTTTGCTGATTCTTTACATTTTGCTCTATTTTTTTTTTGTTATTCTCTCTTCTCTCTCTCCCTCTTTCTCTTCCTCTCCCATTGTGTATGTATAACAATTACATTTTTGAACCATTTGAGAGTAACTAAGAAACACTATTCTCCTCTATTCCTAAATATTTCATTATCTAAAAATAAGAACATTCTCTTATATAACCTAAGTATGTTTATCACAACTAGGAAATTTAATATTGATAAAAGATTATCTAATGCACAGTAAATATTCAAATGTAGACAGGTATCCTAGTAATTTTCCTTATGCATTTTATCCCTTATAACCAGGATCCTGGTGTAGGATCACACATTTAATTTAGTTATATCCATTTGATCTGGAACAGTTTTTCAAGTTTGCTCTGTTTCTTGACCTTGATTTTTCTTTTATTTTTATTTATTTATTTATTTATAGTTGTCAGTGGACTTTGTTTATATGCGGTGCTAAGAATCAAACCCCGTGCCTCACACATGCTAGGCAAGCGCTCTACCACTGAGCCACAACCTCAGCCCCTCAATTTTTCTTTTTATGAGAAGAGACCTTCAGTTTGGGATTTTTTTTTTGTCTAATGTTTACTCCTGGTATTTTGTCCTTCATAGTGTACCATATCTTATATTGATTTATTCTGATATTGATAATATTAACTTGGATTACTTGATTAAGGTAGTATCCACAAGATTTCTCCATTATAGAATCATTTTTTCTTTCATTAAGAAGTTTGTGGGAAATTATTTTAAGACTGTGTTTCTCTCAAACTTTTACTCATTAGTTTTGGCATCTATAAACGATTTTCTAACCCTATCATTCCTTCTATATTTACTGGTTGGCATTGTATTACAAAGAAGAGCTTTTCCAGCCAAGGGCAGTGGCTCATGCCTGCAATCCTAGCAGTTTGGGAAGTTGAGGTAGAAGGATTGTATGTTCAGAGTCAGCCTCAGTAACTTGGCGAGGCCCTAAGCAACTCATCAATACCCTGTCTCTAAATAAGTATTAAAAAGGGCTGGAGATGTGGCTCACTGTTTAAGTGCCCCTGGGTTCATTTCCCTGGTACCAAAAAAAAAAAAAAAAAAAAAGAGCTTTCCCTTGTCCCCATTTCTTTGTTACAAAATGGGCCATTCAGTTCTTATGTATTCAATGACTAATAATCCATTTTTATACTACTTGAGAGCCTGAGACAGAGCGTTGCTTGAGCCCAGGAGTTCAAGGCCACCCTTGGGTAACAAGGCCAAGTCTCTCCCCTCAATGAAAAAAATCCATTTTCGTCATTACTGTATTTTGTTACTAAGACTATTTTGGATTTTGCTAGTAGAGGCCCCTTTCAAGCTGGCTCCTATGGGCTCTTTTTATTTTATTTAAAATAATTTTTTAAACATTGATTGATTGTACTGGATTGAGTCCAGAGGTACTTTACCACTGAGCTACATTCCAGCCCTTTTAATTTTATTTTGAGATAGGGACTTTCTAAGTTGCCCAGGCTGGCCTTGAACTTATGATTCTTCTGCCTCAGCCTCCTGATCATCTGGGATTACAGGCATGTGCCACTGTCTGGCCTTTTAATTTTGAAATAAATCTAGACTAATAGGAAATATTTTGCATAATAGTTCAAAAGATTTGTGTCCTCTTCGCCCAATAGTGGTATTTAATATAGCTGTGTATTCCTAAATAGCTAATTGATGATGTTTTGGTAAAATTGTGTATAGATAATTTTATCCCATAAATAGATTTGTGTAACTGCCAGCACAACCAATACATAACTATTCTATCATCACAGAAGGATCTCTTTCCTGTACATCCTTGTGTTCATATCTTCCATCTTATTTCCTATCCTGTCCTGGTGCCCTGGAAACCATTGGTCTATTTTTCATCCTTTATAGTTTAGTCTTTTTAGAAATGTGTATAAATGTGATCATAAATTTTTTGAGATTGGCTGTTTTGCTATACATAATATATTTGAGGCCTATCCAGGTTATTGCATATGCCAATAGTTCATTCCTTTTTGTGTTCCATTATTTAGGTGCACCTGAATGTTTTCAGTCATTCACCCTTTGAAGGATATTTGGGTTGTTTTCAATATTTTGCTGTTACTAATAAACTGATGTGAACATTTGTGTATACATTTTATATTACCATAAACTCTTCCTTTGTCTTTTTGACTTGCTCCTATTATTCTTTGAGCACTTATCTACTTTTTGTGCAACAAGATATTACAGCGTTTTTGAGTTTATTTTCCTTCTAATAATTTTGGAATCATCCTTTTCTCTAAAGGGTCCTGGCTCCTTTTTGTGGAAAGTTATAAATATATATATATATTTTAAATATTTTTTTAGTTGTAGATGCACACAATGTCTTTATTTTATTGCTTTGTGTGTGGTGCTGAGGATCGAACCCAGGGCCTCACGCATGCAAGGCAAGCGCTCTACCACTGAGCTACAATCCTAGCCCTGGAAAGTTATATTTAGGCACCAAGAAATGTACGCTACCTATGCTTATTGCTGTTAATATGTCATGGCTTCTAAGCAGAGCCAAAAGGTAGGGGTGTGTGTGGGGGGTGGTGGTGGGGATACACATAAAAGGCACATAATTATGTCTGTTTTTTAAAATGTACAATTTTTTTTGTACGTGTTTCTGGAGATTAAACCTTGGGGTACTTTATTCACTGAATTACATTCCAGCCCTGTCTATCTATTCATCCATCTATCTATTTATTTATTTATGAATGACAGGATTTTGCTTAGTTGCTATGGGTCTTGCCAAGTTGCTGAGGCTGGCCTTCAATTTGTGTGTGATCCTCCTGCATCAGCCTTCCAAGTAGTTGGGATTATAGGCAGGTGCCACCACCTCAGGCCAAAATCTCTGAAATTTATACTGTGATATCTCTTATTCTAATCTAATTCCTCAAGGGTCATTCTAGTTCTACCATTTTTGATGTTTCACATTCTGTTATCCAACATTTATAAAACTGGCTTTCACTGTCTTCATTTACTCATCTATTTCAAGTCTTCTTTCGTACCTGATAGTGTCAATCTTGGCACTATTGACATTTTGGGGTAGATTATTTTTTGTTAGGGAGGGTTATTCTGTGCATTTTAGGATATTTAACAGGATGTTTACTCACTGGCAGTTAAGACATTTGTACATGTGTCTTGTGGGACAAAATTTCTTCTGATTCTCCACTGCTGTGGATCCAAGTTGTGACATGTTATATCCCTTGAGTCTGAAGAATTTCCTGTAGCATTTCTCTTAACTTAGTGCTTAGTCTCTTAACTGCTAGTGATGGATTTTGTTTTCATTTACTTGAAAGTGTTTTTACTTTGCCTTCTTTTTAAAGCATATTTTGAGTGGATATAGAATTCTAGCTTGATAAATTTTTCTTTCATCCTTTTTTCCTCCATTCTCCCTTTGCCTTCCACTTTCACATGTTAGATTTCCTGATACTGTGCAATAGGTCACCAAGGTATGTTTTCTTTTTTTACCCCTTCTTCAGATAGGACCACTACTTGGTTCACTGACCCATTACTAATCTGTTAAGGCTATGCAGTGAATTTTTCACATCAAGGTATTGTACTTTTTAGTTTTAGATTCTCCATTTGGTTCCCTTTATGGTTTTTATTTCCTGCTGAGATTATCTATCTATTCATTTGTTATGACCATATTTTCTCTTGAATCCTTAAACACTAAAAATAGTTATTTTGCATTCCTCTGATAATTTAAAATCTGGGTCATCATGGGTTTGGTTTCATATGACTACTTTCAACTGTATATTGTACATTTTGGGAGAAATGGATTCGGTCATCTTCCTCTGAAAGAATATTGATTTTTTTTTTTATATTGTTGGCAATTAACTGGGCTCAAAACTGTCTCCAGTGTTGTGTGGCATTTGAAACTAGTCATGTGTTTCAGCCATCTGTTGTTCAGGAACTGCAGAAAATACTGTAATTAAAAAGGAATGAGGAAGGGTTAGAGTACTGACTGAAAAATGAAATCAGAGAAGTAACTTTCAGGAGAGCCATTTCAGTTGTATGTTGGAGGTAAAAGCTAATAGGAGTGGATGTAAGAGAGAATGGCAGGAGAAAATTTTGGTATAAGAAATCTCAGCCTAGGAGTTGGTAGTTTACAAGTATTTCAGATTATATGGGCCACATATCATTTTGGGTTCTGCTGGTTTTTTTTCTTACTTTTGTTTTTCTTTCTTTTCCCCTCTTTTTTCCTGTCTTATTTCATAGGCCATAATAAAAACAGGCACAGGTATAATCTGGCCTGGGTATTGTTGATTCTTTTAAACAGACAAGTTTTCTAAGGAGTTTCGCTGTTTAGGAAGCAAAGAGGAAGGGGAAGATAGAGTTTAATAATTTTTTTCTTTATATTAAGGTGGAGAAATAACAGCATTTTTTACAAATTGGAGGGATTTAACCACTAGAACAGTGGAGGGGAGGGAGAGGAGGTTTTTGTTGTTTTTTTTTTGGGGGGGGGGTACCGAGGATTGAACCCAGTGGCACTTAACTGCTGAGCCACATCCCCATCCCTTTATTATATTTTACTTAGAGACAGTCTCTGAGTTGCTTAGGGCCTTATGAAGTTTCTGAGGCTGACTTTGAACTCACAATTTTCCTGCTAGCCTCCGGAACTGCTGGGATTATAGGCATGCAACACCACTCTGGGTGAGGGAGGGGATTTTTAATTAGCGAAGATAGAATTGCTAGAACAGTGTACTTGAGTGATGAGAGGGGATATAATATGGGGCCCATGTGAAGGGGTTAGCTAAGAACATGGACAAAAAATCCTGGAAAGTTTTTAGAAATTTAAAATGTCTTTGAGGTGTTTTTTTTGTTTTTTGTTTGTTTTTTAAATTTTTTGCTTCTTTATCTAGTGCCCAGGATATAGAAGCAGCAACTTTGGGCCATGGTATGGTGGCACATGACTGTAATCCCAGCAACTCGGGAGGCTAAGGCTGAAGGATTGCAAATTCAAGGCCAGCCTCAGTAACTTAGTGAAGCCCTAAGCCACTTAGCAAGACGCTATCTCAAAATTAAAAAAAAAAAAGATAATAATATAAAGGGCTAAGGATGTGGCTCAGGGGGTTAAGAACCCTTCGGTTTAATCCCCAGTAAATTCCCCACACCAAATTCATTGTAAACATAAATTGAAATACTTAAGTAGCTGAATTACAATGTGCTTTCCCCCTAAACAATGTTTGATTATTGGGTAGTTAATTGTGTCTGTCTTGACATTAGTTGTTTTCTTTTTTTCCCTTCAAAGTGTTATGTATGGACGCGAAGATCAATTTTGATTCTAATTCAGCCTATCGCCAAAAGAAAATCTTTGACCTTCGGGACTGGACCCAAGAAGATGAGAGGGACAAAGATGCAGCTAAGGCAGATCTCAACTATATTGGCCTTGATGGAAATATAGGCTGTCTAGGTACTACGAGTCTTTATGTTGGAGTTGGCTTTGCTAGTCTTAATTTGTTTTCTCTGTGTTTGTTGCTTATACAAATCATTTTTCCTCTTGATAGTAAATGGTGCTGGTTTGGCTATGGCCACAATGGATATAATAAAACTTCATGGAGGGACTCCAGCCAACTTTCTTGATGTTGGTGGTGGTGCCACAGTTCATCAAGTAACAGAGGCATTTAAGCTTATCACTTCAGATAAAAAGGTAAGAAAGGGCAGGGCTTATGTTTTAGAATTTGAATTGTGAGAAGTAACTTGATTAATTATTAGATGTTATCATTATAATAGTTGAGCTAAAATTTGAAAGAACTCAACAGTTTGGCAAAAGGAATTGAAGTTAGTGCAATGAAAGAAAACTTTTGGCAAAGTTGCCTAGTTAACTTTGTGATTTAGCAAACAAGGTGAAGAATTATTAGATGATAGATATTATAAGCAGTGAACAAGGTGAAGAATTATTAGATGATAGATATTATAAGCAGCGATGATGATCTGGCGTGGGAGCCATCTGTATGTGAGATAATCCCATCATTCCTATTTATTTTTTTCTGTCACTCCCATTTAGTTGACTATGAAAGCCCAGGAATTAGGAAAATATATAAAGCTACAAAGAAGAAAGTTTTAAAAAAAATCACCTTTAATTCTATCCAGAGATAACTTTAATTATTATGGATTTGATGTTTTCTTTAAGACTTGTTAATACAGGTGTATTTCACATACACACACACACACACACTCACACTACATATATATCTTTTTTTTTTTTTTTAAACTTTTATTTTTTTAAATATTTTTTTTTTTTTTTTTAGTTGTAGATGGACACAAAGTCTTTATTTTATTGCTTTGTATGTGGTGCTGAGGATCGAACCCAGGGCCTCACGCATGCGAGGCAAGCGCTCTACCGCTGAGCTACAATCCCAGCCCCCATATATATCTTTTTTATAAACAACTATCATGAGGTATAATTCACATAGTATACAGTTCACACATTTGTATGTATGTTTGTTTTTTTTGTTTTGTGGTACTGGGGATTTAACCCAAGATGTTTTACCACTGAGGTACATCCCCAACTCTTTTTATTTTTTATTTTGAGACAAGATCTCACTGAATTACTGAGGCTGGCCTTGAGCTTGTAATATTTCTTTCTCATCCTCCTAAGCCCCTGGGATTACCAGCATGTACCACCATGCCCAACTTGTACATATCTTTTAATATATATATTTTGAGTCTTTATTTTTTTACTAACATATCTTGAATACTTTTTGCAATTCACTAATGTATTTTCCAAAACTTATTTTGATGTGTGTATTAATCTATCTTAGAGATGTGCCATAATTTATAACTGCATTTATAAATGATTACTGAAATAAAAGGGATATGAACATCATAATCTAGAAGATATATATATTGTTACCCATCAGATATTTGTTAAGGAAGATATCTATTGTGTGCCCAGTGTGAATTTTGTAAGGAAAATTACATGCTAAAAGTCAGACAGCTTGAGTGGGACAGGAAGCTTACGGAGAGAGTTGATGTCATGACGCATACTGCTGAAAGAATTGCCAGGGTTTATTTTTAAACATTTTTGCTTTTACTTGAAGTTGGCGTGGATAAAATATGGCTGGAATTGTTCAAAGATGCAGTGTTTGAACTGGGATGGTGGAGGAATTGGTTTGCTAGTATTGGGCAGGCAGGGGCAATGTCATTGAATGGCTACTGTATAGGATGCATGCTCTATAGTGAAGAAAGGTCAGTTGAGAGCTGACAGACCAAGAGATTGGAAAGGTATTGAGGGGCTAGAGAAAGAATTTGAAGAGGAAAAGATTGGGTTTGATGGAGTTAGAGGGGAAAGGTACTACAGGTGAAAGTGGAGGACATTAAGCACAGAGTGAGGTTTACACATTTAATATTCTGGAGACGTTGGTCAAGTCTAGAATTGATCCTTGTTAGTAATTAGTTGAAATGGACTGAGGTGAAAGTGGTTTGGTAGAAATCCAATAACTTTTAAATCCAGAGTATTAGATGATGTTTTGTGGTGAATATTGACGCTATCCAGAATGAAATGGGAGGGAATAAGAAAGGAACAAAGTCCACTATAAGTTCTAGTCTGTTGGAAATTCTAGAGCTCATTTGAAGGTCTAGAAATAATACTGGCAAAGAAAAGGAATGTGTAATATAGCTCACTGTGTCTCAATTATTTTCACAACATGACAATCATAGAAAATATTTCAGTGGAGCCTAAAGGTTAGGAAGGTTGCTTATAGAATCCTTTGGCCCCAATTCTCCAGCTGTCGGAGAGCCTTCCTAGCAGCCATAAGGTTGAGGGAAACAGTATTTTGACATATTTGTAACAATTTGTATTTATCACTTGAGAAGCTCGGTTGTAGCTGATTGAACTAAACCTCTTTAATTTTTTTTTCTTGTGAGGGAGAACAGAAGATCACTGATTCAGAAGTATCAGTGTGATGGTAAAAGAATATTGACCCAAATAGGCCCTGAGGGTTAGTGTAGCCAAGCCTGGGCATACAGGAGAAGTTGAGTGATTCTGATAGAGGAATGAAGAGATGATACGCAGTGAACTCTAATGGAGATCTTGCATGTTGATGAATGGTTGTGTTTAATAGGAAAAAGTAAGTGGAACTAGGGAGATACAGTAGAAAAGAGAATATAAACCAAGTGTTGAAATTACCCAAAAAAGTGGAACTAAGTTCTGAAGAGCTAGAAGATGATATAGTGGTTTGGTGTGAAAATTTTTCCACAGATTTAATTTTTATAAGGCACAGAACCTGGTATTTTCTTGGGAGGCAAGGCAAAACTTTAAATTCCTTTAAAATTTTGATCTACCCAAAACACTTTATTCCAGGTACAGGCTATTCTGGTCAACATTTTTGGAGGAATCATGCGATGTGATGTTATCGCACAGGGTATTGTCATGGCAGTAAAAGATTTGGAAATTAAAATACCTGTTGTGGTACGGTTACAAGGTGAGTATTAATGATATCTTGAAGTTTTTCCTAATTGTGTAGAAATTCATAATTCCAAGGAATTCAGTTCATGATGGTTTACAAATAGTCATATCTTTGAAGTGAAAGCATTATATAATATGATATTTAAAAGCCATGGTTTTAAAAACAATTTGCACATTGGAGCCAAAATGTTTATAGTTTTGATTGGTGTAATTTTATATATTTTTTATTTGTTGTGATTTTTCCAGAATTCTCACTTGCCTTAATTACCATGAACATGGTGAGGTGAAATATTTTATGAGATAATTCTAGGCTTTTGTAGTATTTTCTTTGATTTATGATAAATGATGGAAGTACTCCTATGTTGAAGTTTCGTATTTATAACATGTAGCAGAGACTTTAAATGCTTTTGTGTATATATTTAAAACAATATTTATTTATATTTGCATAAATCGTTTTCAGGTACACGAGTTGATGATGCTAAGGCACTGATAGCAGATAGCGGACTTAAAATCCTTGCTTGTGATGACTTGGATGAAGCTGCTAGAATGGTAAATGGGCTTTGTTGATCCAAGGACAAATTTGTATTGTGTGAAGAATTTATAAGCCCTTGGATTCTAAAATGAGCCAGCTAATTGTTAATATTACCAGTAATTATTGCTCCAGCTAAATATTATATAATGAACTGTTAAAAATTATTCATATTGGTTAAAAATGGTAAGGCAAACTTTATTCAGGAGGATGATTACAGTAAGTACAGAGACTGATGAGATGGCATTTTGCAGGAGGGAATAAAGATTGTGCTCAACTCCAGACACATCAAGGAACAGTGAGAACTTATAGCCAAAGAGGAGGGGGTCAGTAGATGGAAAATTACTTAAATATCATCAGTAATGTTGAATTTTGGCTAAACTGTTACTGAAATTGGACAATGCAGTCAAACATGGAAGTCCAAAAGTCAGGGCCCAGCTAAAAAATGTTTGGAGGAGTCTGTGAGAAGTTGCTGAAGAGGAGAATCTTTCTCAGAACCTCTTGTACTTAATGATCCATCTTAAACAATAATAATTCATGCCTAATATGGTCTCATCTGTATTCTTTCCTACTTTTCCTCTTCCATGATTATTTTGAAGTAAGTCACACGTGTTTTATTATTTCATCATGTATCTACTATAAAAGATAAAATGCTGATCGTGATATAAAAGAATTATGGTTATTTGTTTTAAGTAGAATAATGGTATTATGGTTACGTTTTTTTAAAAAGAATCTAGGCAGTGTTGAAATTTTCCCGGTTATCTTATACTGTTGTCCACATTCTTTGTCAGAATTGGATCAACATAAGTCCCTGCATTGCAGTTGGTTAATATGTCACTACCTACCTACCTACCTACCTACTTTCCTTCCTTCCTTCCTTCCTTCCTTCCTTCCTTCCTTCCTTCCT
>PVHX01009492.1:0-76088 GCA_004024805.1 Geosciurus inauris
TCAGGTGAAAAATGACCAAATTATGGGCAGGTAGATAAATCAGCAATTACAATTACAGATTGCAGTTATCTTTCCTGATAACTGTTAGATCAAGCAGAAAACATACAGTAGGGTAAAGAATACTTGGAAACCACAATGAACTCAATTTAAATGCATAAATTTATAAATATAAATCTAGAATTTAAAATTTATAAACAGAAAAATCATTCTTATAAATTATATGTGTTAATTTTAGTAACAGAAATTGATGATATATTAGACCACCTAATAAGATATAAAAAAGACAATCAGTGATGTAAATTTTTGATCACATGGAAAAGAATGGACCTTTACCTAACATTATATAGAAAATAAACTCAAAATGGATGGAAGAGTTAAAAATATAAAACTCTTAAACAACATGAGATGAGCTTCATAACACCGGATGTGGTAATGATTTCATGCACGTTACACCAAAGGCATAGTCAACAACAAAAACAAAATTACAAGTTGTACTTCATCAAGAGGTAAAACAGCTTTGCATCAAAAGACAGTATCAGCAGGTAAATGATAGCTTGCAGAATGGGAGACAAGATTTGCAAATCACATATGATGAGGGATTAATATCCAGGATATGTACAGAAATCTTAAAATCAGCAACAATAAAATGAACAACCCCATTCACACATTACTGATATTTAGAAAAATGCAAAAACAATGAGCTCTATCACTACACATCCATTAGGACAGCTATTGTCAAGAAAACTGAAAATAATAGTGTCTGCCTGGAAGTGAAAAAATTAAAAACCCTGTGTACTTCTAGTGAGAAAATAAAATGGTGCAACTACTATGGAAAGCAGTATGGTGTTTCCTCACATATTAAACATAGAATTGCAGTTCAATTCAGTAATTTTGCTTCTGGGTATACAGAAAAGAATTGAAAGGATTCAAACAGGTATTTGCACACACATATTCACAGCAGCATTATTGCAACAGCTGAAACGAGGAACAGTTCTAATATTCATTAATGGGTCAAAAAAATGTGTTATATACATAAAATGAAGTGTTATTCAACCCCCAGACAAAGAAATTCTGATACATGCTTTCATGTGGATGAACCCTGAAGACATTTTCTAAATGAAATAAGCCAGACCAAAAAAAGAACAAATATAGGACTCTACTTCATTGAGGTACCTAAATCTGCCAAATTCATAGAGACAGCCCTTGGTTATCAGGGGCTGGGAAAAGGGGGAAGTGTTTAATGAGTGCAGACAATAAAGACTTTCTGGAGACAGAAAATGATGATGACTGCACAACAATGTGAAGATGCCCAATGCCACTGAACTATATACTTAAAATGGCTAAATGGTAGATTTAATGTTACATATATTTTATCACAGTTTTTAAAAAGAGAAAAAAAGCCTCAATTAATTTCAAAGAGTCAACAACATAAAGAACATGTTTCCTGATCAAATGCTATAAAATTTAAAATTGATTAAAAAAGCATAGCTAACCAAAAAATCCCATTAATTCTTGAAATCAAATAACCTCTTACTAAGTAACACTTTAAGAAAAACAACATAAAGCAAAAGCAAAGTTAAAAACACTGAAGCTAAGTGACCAAGCAATAAATTGTCAAAATTTGTAGAAAACTGCTAAAGCTATCATTAGTTATTTGTTGAAATTCATACATTAGAAAAGTGAGAAATAACAATCATGATAAAACAGTGAAAGCCAATGATCTGTATTTTTACACCAGGAATTAGGAGAACAGCAGAAGATAAGAAGAAAAGAAATATTAAATTTAAGGCCATAAATCAAGAAATCTTTACAAATCCACTTAAAGATGATTAACAAGTAAGCTGATCCTTCAGAAATGATAAGTTTTTCAATGTGATAAAAAATTTCAGCAAGACAAAGGAAAAAAGTTGATACAAATAAATATTTAGAGTATTGAGACATACAAATATCTAGATATATAAAGAAGTATAAAGCAGCTATTATGAATAGCAATATAATAATTCATTTGAAAAATCTAACAAGTTGCAGAAGACATTATATATATATACATATGTATATGTATAATGTATATATATAAAACTGTAGATAATAGTTCCAATATTTAAAGAAAATATGAATCAGAAAAATAAATATTTATAGACTTTAAATTGAAATCAAAAAACATTTTAAAAAAGTTAAAGTGAAATGATTTTATGATTTGAGTTCTATAAAATTTTAAAGAACACATTATCCTCTTTTAATGAAAATTTTAACAGAACAGAGAAAAAGAAGGCATAAATAAAAAAGATAATCCAACAAAATAAAGGTAAAGCCAATTTTTAGAGGTATATAAAAATGAAACAAATCCTAAATGAAACTTTTAAGACCTGGGAATGAATTTCACATAGGTATCACAATCAAGGAAGATTTATCACAATAATGTAGCCATGGCTCAAGTCACCAAATGTATTCGTGTTATTTCCCCCCCTTACAAGATAAAGGATAAAAACACATAATTATATCAATAGATATAAATAAAGCAATTGAATGTTCAAAAAACATTATTATTAAAAAAAAGAAAGAAAGAAAAGAAAAACCAAGCTAAACTCTTAGAAATCCAGAAATAGAAGGTAAGTTTCTTATCTTCATAAAGGTTATCCAACAAAGGCCCACAGCAAATATCACACTTAATGAAGAAACTTTGGACATATTCCCTTTAAGGTCAGAAATATGACAAGAATGCTTGCTACCATTTGTGCTAATTAACAGAATTCTCTTTCCCTGTGTGGTATATGTGTGTGCACTTATGCCATATATATATATGCAGAGAACCTCCTCACCTGTGGTCATGTTCTTCTTGGATTACCTGTTTACCTGATGAATGAAGAAAGCAGTGTATAAAGACCTGGCTGTTTTGACCCAAAATACTGACTGCAGTATTCATTTCTAATTTCCTGCTGAGATGTCTGAGGCTTTGGTGGCCTGCTTAGCAGTTTAACTTCTCCTTCTCTTTATGCTGATTTCTACTCTTTTCTTTCAGAGATGTTGATCCTCTAATGAACACCTTGAACCCCTTACTCTCTCCAGAATCTCCTATGGGCAAACTCAACTGAAGAGAACAAAGATAAGATCATTGACACAGAAAACACAATGGAATTAATAAGAGAGTTCAGAAAAGTTGCTGACTAGAGAGCATCAGTATTTTAAAAAAATTAATCTTTTGATGATGCTGGACTAGTAATTTGAAGATTGAATTTTTCACCAATAACTATATATATATAGTTATATATAAATAAATATATAAATATATATTTATATACAAATATATAAAATAAATATTTGAAAGAATTAGCAGAAAAGAGAGGCCAAAATAAGCCAAGTTTCTCTTCATGCATTTACAAATTTATTATTAGTGCAACAAGTGAGACCAAGAAGCAAGAATAAAATAGCTGCTAAATATTAGAGAATCTCAGCAGAAATTTTATCAGTTCCATTTTTAGTAGAAAACAAAATGCAGTTTTGAAGAAACTAGATATAAACATCTATTACAAAGCCACACTTACCAAAAGCTGCATTCCACTAACACAAGAGCCAAACAATAGACAATGGGGTAAGCTAGAGTGCCTAGGATTGGACGCACAAATTAAGGGGACCCAGTCTACGGATATGAAAGGTATCACACATATGTGAGGTAAAGAATAAATTTTTGAAGAAATGATATTGGAAAAATAGGTTAACTTCTATTGAAAAATCATAAAAATGTAATTTTACCTCTCTCTCTCTCTCTCCTGGACCCCAAATGGATTAGAGGCCCAAATGTTATAACTCCAAAACTAACAGAAAAAAAATCAAGAAATATTTGTCATTTTGAGATGATGCTGAAATTATCAAAGCAAATATAGGCGAGGAAAAAAAACTGATTAATTTACCTTACATTCAAATTACACCATTCTGTTCTCTTAGCAAATCAAGTTATCACCTTTGTGACAAGATTTGAAAATGATATTTGTTCTATTTAAACAGACAATGTTTGATATCTAGATTTTCCAGAAAGAACACCCTGAAAGAACACCCTATAAATGATAGGAAATCCAATAGAAACTTGGAGAAAGGGGCTGGGGTTATGGCGCAGGGGTAGTGTGCTCGCCTGGCATGCATGAGGTACTGGGTTTGATCCTCAGCACCACATAAAAATAAAATAAAAATATTTTGTCCGCCTACAACTAAAAAATAAATGTTTAAAAAAAAAGAAACTTGGAGAAAACATATGAACAAGCAAATCACAGAGAGATTAATGGCTAATATGTAATGATAGTGATGAAAAATAGGAATAGCTTATATTGTAGTCTCAATAATTAAGTATTTTACACACATTAATTTGTAAAACACTCATGATAATCCTCTGAAGAAGGTTTCATTATAAATGTATAAATAAGTACCTGACTTCATTAATATCCTCAGAAATACAAATAAACCAATTAAATGCCACTTTACAAATATCATCTTAGAAAAAACAAGAAAGTTCAAAAGTATCAAATGCTATTGACAATATGAGAAAAACATAAATGCTCACATACAACTATGATAGTTTCGATTGAAGGATGGATTCTTGAGAATGATGGGTCTCTGTGAGCTAGTCATAGCCCCTCCATTCATGCCCCAGCTCCACCGTGGCACATGCACAATAACACTCATTGCAGAATGGTTTATGGTAGAAATTAGGTAAGAAGAACATGGATAGTTCTCACTATCAATAGGATAAGAAATGGTAATATTGTCCTATGGTAGGTGCCCAAGTAGTTAAGGAATTAAACCTTTGTATATGAGCATGGATGAAAGTTATAAAAGTTGGAAATAATGAAATACATACAGAATACCTTTTGTGGAAATAAAAACACACACGTAGCACAAACTTTAAGTTCACATATGTAGGTAAATAAATCTGTAAAGATGGACTTGGTGATTATATACTCAATACACTGGAGTGAGGGCCTAAGCAGAGAGGAGAATGGGAAAAATGATAGAAAAAGTGATAGACAATAATAAAGCAGGACTGGATGGGGGGGGAGAGTGAGAGGGAAGGATAAAAGAAATTCCATCCCAAACTAATTTAATCTAGGAAATGTATTGTCTCACATACCTGGAAGACATAATGCAGGAAACTTTGCTTCCCTCTAGGAGGCTCTGGGTATGCCCTAATGTGTGTCAACGTCACCCTTATCCTGGTAGCTAGATGGCTGTAGCTGCTCCAGTCCTACAAGTGTCCTCAAATGTTCAGAAGAAGAGAGACAACAGCTTTTTGGAACTCTAGAAAAAAGACTAGAAAGAATTTTCCTAAAAACTACATCAGACTACAACCTTAATCTCAGTGAGGCAAATTTGGTTACATGCCCTTTTCTGAAATAATCCCTTAGCAAGGTGATGGATTCTATTCTTCATATAAAATTCATTCTTCCAATGGAACTGGAAGTGGGGTTGGCTTCCCTGAAGGCAATGGTTCTCAACTTGGGGTAGTTTTGCCTTCAAGGGACCAGTGGCAATGCCTGAAGACATTTTACAAAAATACATCCAGAGGGGCATCCAGTAGGCAGAGCCCAGAGATGCTGCTGAAAATGTGTTAGGATGCAAAGGGCAGTCTCCCCAACAAACAAGTGCTCAGTCGAAATGTCAGTATTCTGTTCTGAGGCATGTAGGCTTTAAGTGAGAGTGATGAATTACTAAAGAATATCAGTAGAACTTCTATATAGGAAGAAGCAACCACAAATAATTATTGGCAAATAAAATGTTATGGAATCCCAAATAGAGGGGAAAGACTACATTGGTGGTACCACTCCAACTGGTGGAAGTAATGGATAGGTGAGTATTTTCAAGAATGTCTAAGGTAAGGTATTTAGGGGATGCTAAGGCCACAGTGTCTTAAGTTCTATACACATTGGTTCATACCTCAACTTTGCAATTTACTATATATGTAAAATTGTCAAGTATTTAATCCTTCTGCAAGTTTTCTAATACAGCACAGAATCTAGAAATCAGTTGCATTTTTCAAATAAAAACATATAGCTCAAATATGAAATTTAATGAAGATTTGATTTACAATAGCACCAAAAATATATAATTAGATCTAGAAGAATAATGAATACCTCTACCTAAAAAGTCAAAAAATGTTATCAATAAAAAGTTTTAAAACAAATAAGTGGAAGAAAATATTAATTTCATGGTTTGGAAGACTCAATAGTAAACAGACAGTCAAAATACCAACCCATCCCCTCCTAAGTGGCCTGCAGTTTTAATTTTTGACTTTCTAGGATATGACATGTAAAATACAGTATCCCTATCGTGGTACTGGTGTTAGGTAGATGAGATAATCATGCAAGGAGATCACCACAGTGCCTGCCATATATTAACATTCAACAAATGCTAGATACTATAATTATTAGTTCCATAGGCATTGATGCTTAAAATGATTCTTGAAAGACAGAGGAATTTTTCAGGCATACAATATAGAGTTAGGCAGAAAATGATGTTTCCAAAATAATAGGCAAATCCTAGGCAAATCCTGAGCCATGAAGCTCTGTTCATTAAGGAAACCATTGGTATTTTCACTGGGTTGGAGCCAAGGTTGTACAGGAGCTAGCAATGTCAGGAGAGGCTACAGGAATAGGTAGAGGGGCCAGGTCAGTCACTTTGCCACATTCCTATCATAAATTACTCTGTTTCGTAATAGCTTTAGGTCATGCCTTCTTTTTCTTTTAAAACTTAATTCATAGTCATGTTTTATATCCTTGGATTTCCAAAAAAGACCGAGGACTCATCTGGAAAGCCGGTTTTATTTGAAGTTGGGCAGCTGGTTGTAGGAAAAAGCACTCCTCCCTTACTAAAATCAAACCTTCATTCTGCAAATTCACTGAAGGGGGAAGATGCTGCTTATGCTACCGGAAGTCCTTAACCAGAGATCTCATGAGGAAGGTAAAATCTTGGAATGATCTATGATTTCCAAACCCAATGGCCCCTTCCAGCATGGGAATTCTTCAAGGGATCCAGTGGTTTGGAGAATCATTTCAGAGAAGAGTAAGAAATAATCCCATGAGACTAAATTAATGTCGGTGAGGTATTCAATTTTACTAGGACCAAGAAAGACACAGTGTTTTAAAAATAGTCCAAGGTCATTTATAAAAATATGCCTTTTAAATGCATTCAATAGTGGAGAAAGAAATTACTAAAGATTAATGGGTTTCATTTTTCCTTAAAATTCTATTTTGGAAGGATAAACAAAATTGGGGGAAATGCAGCAGAATGGACATTATCTTATGTTTTCTTCCTGGATAATAGAGAATACAAATTTCAGAGCTGAAGGCAAAGACATTTATCCTGCCAGCTCTGGGGTGGGAGCAATATGCAATATGCTCTAGACTTCATTTCTATTCTAACCATCAAGTCTCCAACAGTTTTTCCTTAAAATAAAATAATGAAAATAAATTGCATTCAAATGCACAATGAAAGATAAGAAAGATCTGGTTTGCTTTTGTTGTTATTTCTTTATAGTTCAAATATATCTGAGGTTCTTTTTTCAAAATGACAAGTGCTCATGGTATAAGATACCGTCTATGTCTCTTGGGTGGGTTGGCAATCAGCACATTGCTGTGATGTATTCTGAGGGTAAAATGAGGTCAGGCAGGGACAGGGTCACATCAGTGTTCTTGTGCAGACTATATAGGGGACAAAACACACAGTCTAATTGGGACTGGGGTCCACCTGTCACTCATGAGCATGGTGAAATGACACAATGTCCTCTGGAGCTCTTCCAGAGAATCCTCCCAGGATCGACATGGGTCTACTCTGTTCTTACACTTTTGAAATATCAATCTCAACCTATCAAGAGACTAGTAAAAGTCAGGAATTTTGTCTTCTTTTAAAAATTTATTCATGTGACCTTCTCAGCAGCTGATTGATACTTCGGGATCACAGCATACACATTGAGGAAATGCACCCACAATCTGTGTACAACTGGGATCAGGGCTGCTACTGAGAATGAACACGAGCCAAAAGACACACATCTTAGATTTCTCCAGGGATAGGGATGGGTGCATTTGCTTTCTAAGTGCTGATGATTTCTATCCTTTTTTTTTTTTTTGCAAAAAATCTATGTACTAACTTAAAACTAGCTTGCTTTCTTCCTATATCCCTCTTTCCCCCATTTATCTGTCTGCCTTTTTCCCTCCCTTCTTCCCTTCCTTTTTTCTATTCTTTCCCCATATTCCCTCCCTCCCTTACTCACTTTCTTTCTTTCTTTATTTGTTCTTATTAGTTATACATGACACTAGAATGTATTTTGAACATATTGTACATATATGGAGTATAACTTCTCATTCTTCCGGTACTTGTTTTCTTTTTCTTTTTTCCTTTTCCTTTCTTTCCTATAAATGAAAATTTAAAATTTATGTCACTACATTACTTGACAATGGAAATTAAGTCCAAAAAATAAAAATAAAAATTGTTATTAAATTTTAGCTAGATCCAGATGCCTCTCATGGACCTAAACTTGTAAGACTTGACCTTTTTTTTCTTTTCCTTTGGTCAAAAAGGATATTATTTAGTAGTAATGGCATTGTATCTCTTAATGGAATATTGCCCCCAATGAAATCAGAGAGAATAGAAAGGGAATAGATTTTTTTTTTTTTTTAACAATATGGTTCAGTGTTGACTAACACCCCAACTACGTGACTCTTAAAAGTTTGCATCTTTTAGTACCAGAACAGAAAAATACCAAACTAAGTAATGGTTACATAACCCTAGTTCCAGTGTCAATTTATAGCAACCCTGTTGTTTGTTTATTCAGCCAGTACTTATTGAGTGTGAACTTTGGGCCTGGGCACTATTCTAAAAGCTGGTGGTACAGTGGAAGACTCACATTATAGAAAATAATAAAGCAAGAATGGGGATAGAGTGCTCTGGGGGTAGGGGGATCTGGTTACAATTGATAAAGAATGCTCCAGAAAGCAGAACAGCAAGCACAAAGTGCATGCAACTCTGTTGGGGAAACAGGGAAGTAGACATTGGCAGGAGCAGAGTGGATGAGGAGGACCATGGTAGATCTGGGGACAGAGAAGTAGCTGGAAACTGGAGGGATGGTCAATTATGCACAGCCCTGCAGCCCACTTGGGCTTTTACTCTGCAGAGTGGGATAACAAGCTGCCTGCAAATCACTTTGGCTGCTCAATACCGCCTTGCCCTTCTGCTCTCCTCCTGGGCACTGCCACACCCATTCCCCCTCAGGTAGTCTGCAGTTTGAACACTTGATTTCCCATGCATTTGTGTCCTCTGGAGTAGATCTGAATGACATAAACACAATGAGGTAGGGGTCTGTTGGGGGGTACTTCTTCAATGCAATTTCTGTCCTGATTGGGTTTAGGCCCTGCTTTTGTATCCCGTTGTAGAGTTAGGAAGAACAAAACCCTTTTGCAATTTCTATTTTACATATCCACATTTGGGTACATGGATTAGTTATCTAACCAGGAGGAGGAGGGGAAAACTGTAAGGAAAAATGTGCAGAAGAGACACATTAAAATAGCTGCAAATTTATGCAGAAATATAAACTAGGTGAAACTATATAAGATGAGTCAGAGTACAGCAATAAACTTTGTGATTTCTAGGTTGGGAAAAGCAAGATCGTTTTCAATTGGGAAGAGTAAGGTCCTTGCAAATACTGATCTTCCATGGATTTGGGCTATAAAAGTGCTGGTTGCATTTTATGGTGGTTTGAGGACATTTGACAGGCTACCCTATTTGTCAAATATATTTCATTCTATTAGAGTGCAGGGAATTTGCATTGAAGGCATTGAATATTAAATGAAGGCTGAGAATAATGACTTAAAATTTCATAATCAGTAATTAATATCAAAGCTGGAATTAATTCATCTGATTGATTGGTTCATCTCCCAGTATGAGATAGGACCCAGCATGTCTTACTTCAGATATAGAGGAAAGAGAGAAATTCAGGAAAGGTCCACAAAATAGAACTCTATGTTGGTCTTCCTATTGGGAAGCCACAACTAATGCAAGTGTGTGTGGAGGTGGTGGGGTATGGGTGTGGGTGTAGAAAAATAAACACTGTAATACTCTAGGGTCTTGTCTTCCTCCTCAGTTCTTAAAATGGCACATAACAAAGATAGTGAAAAATACTTTTGAAGTCAATTTACTATATACTAATGGTGAAAAGATGAAAGTGGGGAGAAGGTTGCTTACAAACATCTCTGTGGTAGGAAGAATTTTCACCAGAAGAAAAATAACTAGCAGAAGGAACTTTCTGAGGGCAGGAATGAGGAAGTGAAAAGGAAGAAAGTATGATAGGAGAGGGCTGATGAAACAGATCTTAGGACACATGCCACCTTTGTATCTGAGCCAGAATATAGAAAACACTTTGTGTGAATATCCTGCAGACATGACATTAATACCAAGAGGCTAAGACTGGGTCAGGGTGTCCTCTGCCTCCCTGCTTCAAAGTAAATAGAGGGCTTTGGTCTCCTCTGAGAAGTGTTCTTGTGGCTCAGTGGGTTTAGGAAGTTGTTCACATTGCAGAAGGAGGAGTGGGAGGGAGAGAGAGAGAGTGTGAGGGAAAGAGAGGGTGTCTAAAACTCAGCTTTGTTATTAATAGATTATTAAGATGAAGAAAAAGAACTGGCCTGGAATTTTAATATTCTAAATAGGGCTGATTCCTCTGTAAGACATGCCTAAATTTGTATGGTGCTTGTCATCTGTTTACTTGGTAATACATCTGAATCAACTGGAGAGCTTTTCAAACTGTAGGTCTCTAATTCCACTGTTATTTAGGTCTATTGAATTATAGATCTAATAGTTTTGGTTTTGTTGTCATTGTTGTTATTATTATTATTTTGTTTTTTAAATGAATCTCTCTAGATATTTCTGAAGTTGTCAAAAAGAAGATATGTGAGTAGGAGTCAGAGCCAGCTTTGGCAAGTATTTCATCATCTTCCTTTGAAAAATGGAATTATTGATAGTAACTTCCCTTATTCCATGTAATGCATGTAATGTCCAATTCCAATATACACTGTACAGTTGATGCACAGGTTTTCTTTGTCATACAACATCTCTATAGCCTTTGTTCCATTTTCCTTTTAGTTTTTAACATGTTTGATACATTACCTATCTCAAGGGACAAGGTTTAATGGTCAAAAGCTTGGCCTTTGAAATTAGGCATTCAGAATTCTTCATTGCCACCTACTGGCTAAGCAATCTTGCTCAGTTCCCTGAAGTTGTGTGTGTGTGTGTTTCTTCTCACCCGATAAAGGAGGATGACATCCATACCTATATCACAGATTGGTAGGAGGGTTGATATGGCCTGATGCCTGCACAGAGTGAGTGCTCAAACTTGGTCTATACCACTGTCACACTGCCACTCCAAACCAGAAATCCTGTGGGGCATAAAATTCTGTTTTATGTGTGAAAGGAACATGCAACAAAAAGAACCAGTGGGAAAGATATGGTTGATGATTTTAAGGGTAGCAAGAGCACCCTTAGTTTCTGAAAATAAAATGTTCAGGCTAGGAGGTAGAGGAGGGGGAGTTTGGCTATGTACTTGGCCATAAGTAGCTTATGGTCAAGGCCACCTCAAGAAGACATTCTCAATGTCTGTTCATAACATTGGAATTTTAAAGTTTAAAGAATCCAGAAACCAAGGCCAAGCATGGTTAAATAATTTGCCTGAAGTCACAGAGTTAGTGGCAGATTTAAGATGAGTTGAATTCTAATATGTTGCACAGATGTTTAACATAGTTCAAATGAGTGAGAAATAGCTGTAGCAAAAGTAGTTACTGAAAATAACCACATTTTTGTTTCATATTCTTAAATTTTAAGCCTGATAACCTGCCACCATGTACCAGTCTAGCCTTTTCTGTTTACAGCATATGATTGTGATTGAAATATGGGTGGGGGAGGATGCTGGGTAGAGATTTATCAAAATAAGTGGAAGGAATGCCTTAGCCAGTGAGTGTGTTTGGGAAGAAAAAAAAGTTGAGAACCACTGTATTATGCCTGGTCCTGCCTTGATTTTTTCTTTAAAATGTCCTCCCATAACCCCTTTTTCTGTGTTTTGAATGTAATTTCATGCCTGCCCTTAGTACCTGAAGAATGATGTTTGACTCTTTGCTAATAAATTCTGGATTGACATTCCCACCAGGAAGGGCATTGTGAAGAGGACTGGGAGGCCAGGCTGGACAGTTATTACAGCATTCGAGATGCAGAGTTCCAGCTCAAATTCTGAGAAGGGGAAAAGTGAGATGTATATAAGGACAGCTTCTGGTGCTTCCTGCCTTGACACTTGCCTTGGTATCCACTTAGAGGAAGGACCTTTTCCAGTTGGGATGAAGGGGGAAAGTGTGGAGGAATCACTCTTCAAATGAAGGAAACTGAACCACAACACCTGGGCCACAAAGGGCAGTGGAAGCCCCTGTATACTGCCCATATAAACCAAACCAAGCTTGGTAAACTGTGCAGAGAGAAAGAACAATGCACATACAGAGATGACCTCACCAGGACTCCTTTTCAGCCTCCCATTCTCCATTCTCAGTTCTTTTTATTTCCTAAGGAGGCAACTAACAGCAATAATGTCAACAGCTTACAAATTTTAGCTATTGCTGTGCCTGAGGCATAGAGCTAAGCCTTTTGCATGCAGGATCCACAATGAAGTTCCTGGAAGACACCATTTTTATCTCTCATTCACAGGCTAAGAAACTTCAATAGGGTAAAATCTTCCTGAAAGTAGGATGTGGATATGAGGAGAAATATTATCTGAAATGTCATTAAAAAGGTCTGAAAATATTTGTGTGTACTGTTTGTGTACTGTTCATAAGGATGGCCTACTGCCACTTGTCCTAGAAATTTGTTAGTAAAAACAAAGGAAATCTAAATAATCTTTAGACTTAGTTAATAAGAGTGTATCAGTGTTAATTCATTAATTATAACTAATGTACCCTAGGGATGTAGAATATTAATAGTGGAAACTGCACACAAGGTTTGCAAGAATTCTCTGTCCAATCTTTGCCATATTTCTGTACATCTAAAACAGTTCTAAAACTTATTATTTAAAACAAGACAAATTGCCTGATCTCATAAAGCCTGTAGTCTATTGAGAAAGACATAGTAGTTGGTGAGAGAGAAGTAGAAATGCATAAGGTAGGAAGTTGCTCAACAGTATTATAAGAGATGATGGCATTTTGGACAAGAGTGGCAGTACTAGAGATGTAGGAAAAGACACATTTTTTATCGACTTGGAGGCAAATGAGTAGAATTGGCGAAATGTTTAGAAGAACCTTGGTTCTGAATTGCACTAATTGATGAATGGTGGTGATACTGAGAAGATAAACATATCAATCTCAAGGAATGATTCGGGTTTTTAGATATTTAGTTTGTGGCATCAGAATAATATAGAACACTACCATATTTGGTAGTATTTACTACCGTATCTGAAACTCAAAGTGGAGATCTCATTAGGATATATCAACATATCAAACATCTGCTTGAGTGGTTTTTAAATCCAGGGGATGAGATCAAATAGAGAGGAAGGATTGAGAGGAAAGAGAGCCTAGAACTGAGGGTTGAGGACCTCCAAAAGTGATTATCTAAGTAGAGTTAGATGATCTTGCAAAATGGTTGGTCCAGATCTGCTAAAACAATTGGAGTCAATCAAGAATGGTTAGTGTCACAAAGCCAAAGACAGTATCACGGTGGAGGTGGGAAGTGGTAATGTCTCTGAGAAATTAAGTGAAATGAGGGCTGTACACATCTGGGGAGCTAGCAGAATTGAAGCCTAGAGTGGCACATGATTGCTGCCATGTTCTAATGCCCTCCAGTGTCTTACATTTGTGCATCCCTTTCTTGCTAGCTGCTCTTCTGACAACCTACACCTGAGCTTCTCCTCAAAGGCCTGGCCTTAGGCTACAGCCACTTCAGCTACACTTGCAGAGCACTTTCTTACTTGACATGAATCCCTACTGTAGGGTCTGGTTTTGGGAAACTGACCCAAGATAAATATTGCTTATGAAAAAAAAGAAAAGAAAGAAAAAGAAAAACCGATCCTCATTTGAAATGGGAGTAGGTAAGAAATAGTTCCTTCTGCTAGGGATTTTCACTTTCCAGGCCTCTAGGGCAGTGCTATGGAAATGTCCAAGATCACCATGTGCAAACCGCAGAACTGCAATGCCATGGCTGTCCTTCATAATGAACATTTGGTGGCCTCCTGGGAAGGTATTTGTGCGGCCTCATTCTGGAAAGTGTATATGAATAGAGGTAGGTATGGTAGAAAGCGTGTGTTTGTGTGTATGTGGAGTAGCTAGAATATAGAGGGAATTAGAGCAGATCCCAAATTCAAGGATCCACAGAGATGGAAAAAGAGAAACATGGAGGACTGGATGGAAGCAAATGTACTTCAGCTACTTCTGGTACACGGTGGGGAGAAAGATGTGGGGGTTTGCAGTGGCCATGTGGCACTTATGTAAGCACACCTACTTGCTTGCACATCATGTGATATGTTGGAATACCACTTTTAAAAGGGGAGGCTTTAAAAAGAGAATGATCTCATTTTAGAGATAAATAAGTTAGTTGGAAGCATTTGGAAAGATAAACTTTATCTAGCAGACTCACATGTTTTGATCTAATTTCTCAAAATATTATAGCTTTTCAAGATAAAGATCCAGTCATTAGCATTTTAGATTTATGATATTCATTAGACTGTAAGAGAAGGTTTACTTCTAAGAGCAGAATGAATCAAAGACAGCTTTCAGGCAAAGACTATGCAAGTATATTAGTTTAAAACAACAATGACACCCTATGGCAACAGATAAATCAATAAGAGTATTTTTCAGGATTAATTTTTATATATTATGCTTAATTAGCTCATATTTTTTTTAAATGTCTTTATATGATGGATACAGTGAACAATAAATGTGAGGATGATTTAAAGGGCCCTAGGGTGAGGAAATAGCAGAAATGTAGCAAAGGCAAATGCTGTGAGGTCATCCATTAGCCTACTTACATAAACAGGCTGCCTGAAGCCCTCACTGAGCGGGTTAGCTGTCTACACATGTGATATCAGGGGACATAAGAGTATCAGCTGCCTGTCTCCCTCTAGCTGATACCTCAAGTCTCTAATAGGGCATTAGCATGCTTAGTCATGGTGATCCTCACTTTCTGTGTCAAGTATGTATTTTTGGCAGAAAGAGTTCTACCCACATCCCTGGCAAGCAAGGAGACTTTTTTCAGGAGCTGCCATTGGTTGGACCAAGTGTGGACACCTCCCTCAAGGATGACCCACCATAAGCTAATCAGTGAGTCATAGGTATCCTGGTGTGAAAATCATTGTAAGAAGGGTAAAAATGGTGGTTTTGGTTATTAGCTAGCTAATAGGTCAGATACTCATAGAATTTTGATGGGAAAATTTTAGAAGATTTCTAGTTAAGTTACACTCACAGAGAAAAAGACTGGCAATGAGGGAAATCATGGGAGTCTGGGATGGACAGAACAGCTAGTTCTCAATGCTGTTGTGTACTATGTTCTAATTTCTCAATTAAATTCCCATATTTCTAAGATCTCTGAGTATCTGTTCCTTGCAAATGAAAGACCCAATCATGTGGTGAGTTAATTATATCCAAAAAGAAGTTTGTACCTGAAGCTAGAATGTATGGGCTTTAATCCCAGTTCTTTCATTTAACAAATAAGAGATTTGGAACAATTAATTTAATCTCACTGCGATTTTACTTCCTATGTGACAATTCTTTGTAAGAATGCTGTAAATACTAAACAAGATAGCAATAAAAAACCAGGCATGGTGGTGCATGCCTGTAATCTCAGTACTTTGGGAGGCTGAGACAGGAGAATCGTGAGTTCAAAGCCAGCCTCAGCAACAGCAAGGTGTTAAGCAACTCAGTGAAACCCTGTCTCTAAATAAAACACAAAATAGGGCTGGAGATGTGGCTCAGCGGCCGAGTACCCCTGAGTTCAACCCCTGGTACCAAAAAAAAAAAAAGGATAGCAATAAAAAATATTTTTTTTCTCATTATGATTTTAAAAGATGTATCTATTTAAAAGATCTATGTTACTCTTAGAAGGGTCACAATGGGTATTTTGTAAGATGGTAGGGAAAGCAAATCTAATCTCAAAGTCCCAGAGGAGCTGGAGATGGCTAAGGATCAGTGTGAATCATGAGTCTGAATGCCTGATGAACAAATTTAATTGATATCCTTATTTTCCATGGATTTGAGGCATGCCTATTCTAAATTTTCTGAACCACTGAGCTTCCTAAATTCCTATGGGTAATATATGGGATAGATTTGAGATATTCAAAGAGAAAAACAATATCAAATCAAGCCCAGGTTGTTTACTGTAGTAAGTTCTATACAAACTTTCTAGGTAGAATTTGAAGTCAGTTATCTAAGTACATTCTTGTTTTGAATCCTGTTGTCATCTATTTGGAGAATTCAAAGATATGGATAAGTTTGCCTGATTCCTTATATACCTATGGAAAAGTGCAAAACCATTTTTTTCCTGCTGGGGAAATTGGCATAAAGTTTTCTCATTGGTTAATATCTACTCAACAGTTTTCTTTCTGATGATATTTCTGAAATATAGACAAGAACTTTTGATTTGGAGGTTGAGGATAGAAATGAAAACTAGATGACAGAAATGCAGATCTAATTCTAAATCTGGGAACTTGAATTATTAAAGAGCCAGGTTAGGAAAGTGCACATTTATAGTCATACATATGCATACTGCATTTCAAACAAACCACTTCAATTCCTTTTGGGCTGGTCTGTGTGTTGGCTATGGCCTTGATATAGGCTTCTTGAACCAAGACGTTTATATTGCTTGCTTTCTTCTCATTCTCACCCAAAGCAGTCTGAATTCTAGATGTACATTTTACTGCTGGATTTTTTTTTATTCCCCAAATTGAGATTATAATGATCACTGGAAGAGGTAGAAGTGATGTTTTTCTAGGGAGGAAAGGAAGAAGGCATGAAGACTCATTATAACCCAGTAGTGCAGTGGTGTTGAATATAAATTTTAGGCCTTAGGCGAACGTTTGCAAAGGTTCATCTCCTTGGTATAAAATCTCTCCACTGTGTGAGTCTTTCATATACTCTACATATCTTGTATCTCTGACTGATAGAATTTTAAGGTTAAAAGAACCATCCTTGTGTGGATGAGCACAAGTGTGGACACACACATGAAAAGAAAGGAAGCAAGGAAGAAGAAAAGAGAAAGAAAAGAAAAGGATATAGAGTCATGGGGGGGGGGGCTTGCATAAGCAAAACTACATTCCAGAGCTCCTGACTCTCCCAGATGGGTATTCTTAAGTACCACCATTTGTCTCCAATACTGGCTCTCTCAGTTCTACAGGGGAACATTCATCTTCTCCATCCCACCCCATTCCTTTGTGCATGCCAGAAACTACCCTTCCCTCAATCCAATTGATCTCCTTCCTCAAACAAGGGACACTGAAATGAAATTGTCCCAGGTTTTCCTGACTCAATCAAATATAAGGTTCTTAACCTGAATTACCTGTTTAACTGCAAGAGTTGCAAACCTTTTAAAATGTTATGCAAAGTTTGTGCCTAAGTGTTTTCTATGTAAAGGATCCATGATTTTCATCAAAGTGATTAGGACTGATGGCTTCAAAGCATGAATTGTAAGCCAGACTGTTGGTTCTACTGAATTTAATGAATGGCATTCCCCCAATACAGTCAATTAGGATTTTATGCATCAATTCAGCATGACAAAGCCTTTACAGAGAAATACAGATATTATTATATGATGTATCATATGCCATTGAAGTGTCTGGGCCCAAACACTGCCTGAAAATAGGTTCTACTGCTTGAGTTTCATGGTAGATGGCACCTTGTTTCCTGATGGTAATAGATCATAGGTATAGGAGGTCAAAGGGAAACAATATCAGATGCTCAGGCATCCACAAACTTTGAGTCAGACTTTTCAAATGAACTCTGTTTCCATGAATCCTGGTCTGATAACTCTTAGAAACCAATGAATCTAACCTATTTCCTCTAATCAAAAATCTCTGATTTTTCTACTCATTTGTTGCACAGAACAAGCTAATTTTTCTTCTTGGCCAAAATCTCAAATTCTTGCATAAATACTGCCAGCATGGCTGATTTCAAGCTGCCAATGTGATCTAGAACAGAGAATTTAACAAAGGATTCTCCTGAATCAGCACAAGCTGGCTCTAGCACCTCTATGGAGGGTATAAGCTTCTACCCATATTTGGTCAGAAATGCCTGATTTCTGACCTTGTAGTTAATCCCTCCTTAGATGATTAGCATTAATTTCAGGGGATGCTCATTGCCACTCACTAGAGTGTGGTTTGACTTCAGAGAGTTTCCAAAAGTTGAGCTACCCAGACTTACCTTACATCTGTGCAGAACTCCAGCTATGCAGTCCACACTCTGCTTGGCCAGGTCTACTAGGTCCTCTATTCCAGAGAGGCAAAGAAAGGATCAGTCTCTCAGTCTTCTCTTGTTGTAAATTATTTTCTGTCCCTGATCAAAACAAAAATTCAATAAAATGGGGACAAAAGCACACTGTAAGAAAGAAGAGAGAAGGATGAAAACTAAGCACATGAAAAGATACACAAAAACTTTGGTTATTAAAGAAGTACAAATAAAAACACAATTAGTACCACTTACCTACCCAATAGAATGGCTAAGATGAAAAGGACAGCAGAAATATCAACAAGCAAAATGGAGTGCTGACGAAGTTGCAGAATACCAGATGTCTGACATATCACTAGTGGGAATTCCAAGGGGTACAGCCACTTTGGAAAATGGTTTGGCAGTTGCTTGTAATGTTAAATCTAAATTTACCACCTGATGCTGCAGTAATCATCCTCTTAGGTATTCACCCAGGACAGCTGAAACTATCCATACAAAGATCTGAACATGAATGTCTAGAGTAACTTTAGTCATAATTATCAGAAAGGAAAAATATCAGCTGGGCATGGTGACCTACACCTGTAATCCCAGTGGTTTGGGAGTATCACTAGTTTAAAGCCAGCCTCAGCAACTTAGCGAGGCCCTAAGCAACTCTGTGAGACCCTCTTTCTAAATAAAATACAAAATAGGGCTAGGGATGCTGCTCAATGCTTAAGTACCCCTGGGTTCAACTCCCGATACCAAAACCAAACCAAACCAAAGCAAAACAAAACAAACTGGAAAATATCCACCTGTTCATCAGTTGGTGAATGTTGAAAAAAAATTGTGGTATATTTCTACAATGGGATACTATTTTGTAGTAAAAAGCAGTTTTTGAAAAACAATAAAAAGGAGTATGCTATGTTACATGTAACAACATAGATGAATCTCAGAAACATTGGGTTAAGTGAAAGAAAAAAAGGGCTGTATGTCACTGTCTGATTTCATTTATATGTTCTCCTAGAAGAGGTAAAACCACAGGACCAGAACAGAGCACATGTAGTTGTTAGTAGCTAGGAGTTAGGGAGGGAACTGATTTCAAAAGGACATGAGGGAACTTTTGGATGTGATGGAAATATACTATATTCTAATAGGTAGTGGTGGTTGCATGACCTTATGTATTTGCTGCAGTTCCACAAGTGGCTTTGAGATGACTGTAGCCCCATGACTGCAACCTCATGGAAGAGTTTGAGCTACAATCGCCCAGGTAGGCTCCTCTCAGATTCTTGGCAAAGAGAAACTATAGATCAAGTGTTTCAAGCTGCTAAATATGAGGATAATCTGTAATCTAATATTAATTAACTAACATGTATTCATTATTTATTATCTGGTGTATCTACCTACCTACCTCCCTACTTACTTATATTTTTAAGTATTAATCTTTATTCCAACATAATCTGCATGGGCTTAGATCTTCTGAAATATATACTCACTATCCCTTTTTAAGCACAGTACTTATATTTTAAATCTGAAACATTATCACTTATATTATTTCAGTTTTCTCCTTCCCCCTGATTGCTTTTATCTGACTAAGGGAAAGGGCTTGTCAAAATGATTATCTGCATTAAGAGAGGGACTTTCTTCAAAATAAATTATAGCATTTGTCATAAAAGGCAGTAGTTTTAAACTGATTATAATTTTTAAAATGGCAATACATTCATTTTAATTATCATTATGTGAGCACTACCTCTGGATAGGAAACCAAGCCAAGCATAGAGGTTATATTGGTGTGAGAGAGAAATGTAGTCTTCACTTTTTAGGAACTTGTAGTCTAGAGGGGAAGAGAGACATTAAATGAATAACCCAACGATTGAATACAATTGTGATAAAAAACCATAAAGGAGACATACAGGATTTATAATTTTTAGATTCAAAAATATCTTATGACCAGGCATGTCTGAATTCAAAACAATATTCATTGATTCCTGATTATAAAATGTGATTCATGCTCATTTTAGGAAAAGAAAAAAAGAAAATTTTAAAAAAAAGTTTTAGGAAAAAAAAGTAAAAATCACTAACAAAAACCTTGTGTCCTTTTGAATCTCCTTCATCCATTGCCAGGTCCTCCCTTTTCTTTAGTGGGAGGAAATGAATCTGTGGCTGACCCTGCATAGGAGATTCCTCTTAAGCACCAGCTGCTATGTTGTGACCTACATCCTGCCCACACCTTGGACAGCCTGAATTAGGTGTGTTGATCCTTCTGTTTGCAGCCACATGGGTCTACTAACAGCAACCAGCAGCTATTCTGAAGGGCCCTGAATGGCCTTCAAGTTGTTTATGAGGTTGATGTGAGCTGATGCAGGATGGTGAGAAATCAAAGGGGTGGTTGTCCTGGGACTAGGCTGCTGTTGTCTAGGCAACTTTATTAAGAACCTTCTGTTCCTCAGAAAATGAAGACTAAATTAACTCTTGAGTTCTTGGATTTAAGGCTTTTCATTCTAAACTTGTCTTTGGCATTTGGGAACTTTCTAGTTTCTCTTATCAAATCATTTTGACCTTGTTTGGAGTCCTAAGGGGCTCCAAACTTATCAAATGGCACAGATTTTAAAGGTCTTTTTATTGTTAAAATATAATTACAAATTACTTTACCATGTAGATGCCAGGGAATATATTTCTAGAATGAGATCTAACCTCAAATTTAATGCTCAAATTCTGATTTATTCTCCAAATCTAAGACCCTCCATAAAAACAAAACACCATAGAGTGCTATTTTTGAAAGGCATATTTCTTTGCCTTAATATAAAGTAAAAAACACCATGTGTACCCCTAAATATTAGCATTGACAACCTCATGTCCATAGGTCGTTGGGGGCCAATGCACCTTCTTTCAATATTTCCAATATGGAAAGTTTCTTCTTCAGTGTTAGAATAGGCTGGTATCTTTTCACCTAATCAGGAGACAATAATTCTTATACTGCATAAGTATTTGCTGTGTACCAGGAATTATTTGAAATATTTGGAAGATATTAACTCATTTAATCCTCATGAAATCAAAACAAAGAGAGGCAGAGTACCTTGCTCAAGTCACAAATGTGTGCTATTCAGAGCCAAGATTTTAACTCAGGCAGGCAGGCAGGCAGGCTCCAGAATCTGTGCTCTTGATCACTGTTAACAGCATTTCCTAAAGTGGTCAACTTGTACTTAGAAGTCACAAGACAGGAAAAACTGCCATTTTAAGTCATACTGAGCAGGTATACTGAGAGGTATGCAGGAACTAAGATCAGATTATAGAATTGCAGACCCCATTAATCTATTGAGTAGAAGGGTGGGCTGAATTGTCAGCACTATTAATAAAATTCTCTCTCTTCCTTGAGAAAGCATAAGATCTGGAGTCCCGTTTGAGTCTTGGCTTAATTTTACTCATTGCTTGTTCTTTTATAGCAGTACCTTAGCTTTTTAGTTTTCTCAACTATAAAATATGTACACTATTCCCATTGCAAAATTCAGAGGAAAAATACATGAATTGTAAGTAAAATACTAAGCAGAAAGAATTTTAGGGGTTGGTTTTTACTATCTATAGTAGAGGTGACCACTTGCCTGGTGTAACTTAAATTTTTCAAGAAGATCTTGCTTTCTCCAAATATCTATCTTTTCTTTTTGGTCAGTGCTTAAAATATCACCATTAATTATCAAATCCTTAAGTTTTGGAGATTTTACTTTAAGTAACTGACTTTTTAAATGCAAATAATAATGTGAGTCATAACTTATAAACCTTTGCTGCTAATACATTGGGGATTTCCCAATAAATTAGATTGGTCCTATAGGAGACAGAATCAGGCACCAAACAGGAAAAGGGTAATAGGGAAATAAGAAATACACACTTTGTAGGTAGTATTTTATTGTTAAATCCCAGCCTTGAGCTATTGAAATTAGATCAGAAATTAGATCTCTGTGCCCTTTTATTAATGATATCACTAACTACAATAATCGTGATAGTTTATAGCAAATTTAAGCATTGCATTTTCATTACAATTATATTTCTGTGATGTCTATATCTATATAGAAAGATTTATCCTGAGAACTCTTTCTGTGCCATGCATTATTAAATATGGAACACGCATAGTGGTAAGAAAGACAATGTCTGGTGAGAAATGAAGATTTCAGATAATCTGCAGAAATCATTATTTCACAGTGTATTTAAGAGAGGTGGCAAGTGTGGGATGATCTGGGACCACATTGGAGGAAAACCTAACATGACCTTTGAAGGCCAAGGATGGTTTCCCAGAGGAGGTGTGCTGTCATGTAAGTATGGAAGCAAAAGGAAGAATTAGCCAGGTATAAGCATGGTGAGGAGGATGGGGGACTAGTGCTTCAGACCAAGGGAATGTTATATTTAATGTTTCTGAGTTCAGATAGATATATATAGGTTGAGTGAACTGAAAGTTGTTCCAAAGGGGTTGAGCATACAATATGAAGGTAACAAATTTTATTAAGCAGGTAAATTAAGGTAAGATCAATAAAGAGCTTACACCTCATGTTAGGGAGTTTAAAATTTACCATTATTTATATTAGTATTGAATTAGGAACAGGTCAGATTTTGCATTTCTGTGCTCCAGAACTCTCTCTGATCTCATCCATCTCTAAACATCCCCCCAACCCCCATATTTCAGCCAGGCTCATTCACTTGAACCAGGAACACCCTCCCTTTGCCACCCACACACTCATATTCTGTCAGTCTTGGCCTTAGATCACTTCCTTTCAGCCTTTGCCAAAATGTTAGCAATCAGACCTTCTGTATTCACCCAGTTTGTAAGATCCATCCTCCTCCCTTATATTCTCCACCTGTGCCCCTGACTGGCTCCTTTCCCCCAGTTGTATTTGCTAGTATCTGATAAAATGTAATTTTTTTTTAAATTTACCTGTTCTTCACCCCACCTCCATGAGGGAAGAGATTTGTGTTTATTGTTATATCCTTAGGTCTTTGAACACTGCCTGGCACAAAGTAGAAGGTAAATTATATATACTTACAAAATGAAAAAATAAAATATTTTTAGAAGGGTCATTCAAGTTTTAATGTGGAGACAGGATTGGTGAAAGGCCTGAAGCTAGAAGGCCAACTGGGAAATATTGCAAAAATCCAGACATGAGATGATATAAGCTATACCATGGATTCTAGAGGATTTTAGAAAGTGCAGTCCACAGAGCTTAGTGATTGATTGACAATGGTAACGCCAACTAATCTTCAGCATAAAGAAGATCTGCCCAGCCACACTTATGGAAGATCAGCCAAACGACAGCCAACCTTTAGACCTATGGCTGTAAGAATAAATAGTGTTGTAAGCCAAAGAATTTTGAAGTGGTTATTATTCATCATCACTATGGCAACAACTGACTAATGTACCTGGTTTCCAACATGAGTTTTTATTTGATAGATAGCTGGTACCTTACGCAGACATGGAGAATCTAGAAAGATGAGCAGGTTTAGGGGGAAAGATTGAGTTCAATTTTGGATACAGCACATTTGAAGTGCCTATGGGGGTATCCAAGGGCTTTTGTTCAGTAGATGAGTAGATACTTTGGTCTGTAGCTTAAGAGCTGGGCTTTGGCATTGACTACCACATAGCAAATGATGGCAGCAATGACAGAGTGTAGAATGAGAAAAGACTAAGGACAGAGACCTGAGAAGCATTTTATTTTATAGAGGACATAGAAAACTCTTTGCACTAAAGAACTCTCAAAAAAGCTAGACTTGTTGGATGTACACTGAGAGCAGCATGATCCACAGTCCTTGTTTTGGGCTAAACTTATATGTCTTAGACTCAAAGAGAGAAGTCCCAACTCATACTATCTCTGTGTTCACTTCCTTTCCATTGGTCATAGTTTCCATAGCTCTCAATGGAACGAACCCCAGAGGACTGAGAAGGCCACTTTATATTGCCCCTTTCCAGGCTGCATGCAGCAGCCATTTCTGAATTCCTCATTATGGAAACACATAACAAGTTGCAAGTTCCTTCTGATTATCGAGAAGGACAGGGGAAGGGCAGAAGTGTTCTTTTCTGCTCAATGATCCATGCAGCTTGAACAATATCCATCGTAGGCAAATTCAAGGCAGGATCAGTTGAGATGTACAGCACAGCAGCTCTCATAAATGAATTTAGTTCAAGTTGAATTAAGGTGATCTGTGAAAATGTGTTCCAAAATGATTTTCTTCAGTATTGGGGACACCAAATCATTCTGAAAAATGGTTTAGCACTTTTGGTAAATGTTTCTGTTATAGCCTCATAATTCTATAGAAGTTAGACTGGGGACCTCTAATGAGCTTATTGAAACGGTGAGCACTAAGTGCTATTTAATATTTGCTGTCACTTTTCTGAAGGCAAAAAGATCTCTTTATTCTGTTTTTGCTGACTGCTTGCAGCTGTATCGTGAATGGGTAAAAAGACCATGTTTGCCAGGCGTGGAAAAAAACAATCTGTTGAAGTTGGAAATTACGAATGATTGTTCTTGGTGAGAAAGGGTGATGGAACTTGAAAGAGGCAGGGGTTTCTCCTGTTGGAGATTTCTACCAATAGCATCTTCAGGTTTTATGGGAAGAGTCAGGCTTCTGACATCTCTCATTGCTTACTGTTCAACCTATGCCAAATTCTTTCAGATAGTCTGAGCTTGTCATAAGTGGCACAATTAATAATTACTCAGAGGGCGGATTGTCTTTAAATGCAAGTGTATATTCAATCACACCAATCATCAAATATAAACAATTAGTTCAAAAAGCGTTGGGTGTGCTGGAGCACCTCAACTAGCATTCAATGCACATTAATTAAAAACTATAAGCAAGTCACACAATCCTAGGGCAACAAAACACTACAAGCAATTCACACAATCCCAGGGCAACCACAACCCCTAAATACCTCCAGTGCCATGCGACTTCTCTTAGCCAAAGAGCAGATGTTATCTTTGGTGGTTCTCTTCAGCCAATGACTGAATGTCAGGGAATGGTAGAGTTGATCCAGGGACGGCCGGCAAGGCGGCCAGTCTCACTGATGTGCTTGGAGCAAAAGTCCCCCATGTGGCAGGACAAGCAGTTAAATGCAGTTCTAAGTTGGTGGTGTGAGCTGATGAGGGGTTATACCCAATGAAGGTCAATGTCCTTTGGTTATGTCCAGTGAGATGATGTCATTGCCACTGGACATATTCTTTGTGCATGTCCGTGGAGCTATGCTCCTATCAATTGTAACCAGTCACTGCTAAGCATGCCTATGGCCAGTGCCCCTTATAGCCTCTTATCAATTGCAAGCAGGCATGACTAAGCATGTCAATGGCTGCTGTTTCTTATGGCCAGGAATTAAGTGAGTCCCGGCAAGTCCAGGCATGTCTATGGCATATGCTCATTATAGAGCTCAACTGAAAATGTACTGTAGGGGGTAAAATGTCAAGGAGACTGGGGATATTTTTTCACTGGAGGAAGAACATCTGGATAATACTAGTACAAGTTGACTGGCTACTGGGAAGGGATTATTAGGTCTCATTATTTTTAATATTGAAAATAATCATCATTACATTTTCCCCTGAACATGACAGATCACATAGCCAATAATGCAGCTGGGAGACTTCACCAAGGAGCCTCTCCTACAAAGAAAGTGTATGTGGTATTTGAATGGAGGTTTTCAGTGCACACACACCTATGGACATGAAAGACTATGTGATACAATTGCAAGGTTGTGCAGAATTGTGCTTCATGTGGAAGTCAGTGGATCTTCCAGGAGGGTTAAATTTACAACAGCTCCCAACAGCCACACACAATTACCAGAACCTCAAAGGCTCTTACCAACTCACCCAGGCAGGCAGACTTTTTGTTATTGTTAATTCTATTTCTGTATTCACTTTTCCTCCATGGAATACACTCTGCTCTATTTTGGGGAGCTTAGAAAATCTGATCCTTTCATCAGAGAGTTGAGGCAATGAGACATATTGAGGAGAGGGCAATTTTTGAGTCATTTTTGGTAGCACAAGAAACTAAGGACAGAGTTTTATAAAGTGAGTTTACTAGTTGAACTAGGAATGGAATCCGGGATTTCTGGATCTCAATTTGCAATTTGCTAGTTAGCTGTGGGCTTTAACATATAATATAGTGTCATTTTACTTTCCATTTTAAATGCCCAGAAGTGCTTTATTCCTAGACACCTATGTTGCCAACTATCTTTTTAGAATCTGGCTCCAAGTTTCCCCCCTTTCTCCTATACATAATAAGCATGTATGCTATAAATTGCCAAAAAAGAAACAGGCACCCATCCCTACAAGATGAGCTCTAAAAAGCCACAGTCATCACAGCCAGTGATACAAACTTGTATTCCTAATTGGCTATGGGGAGTAGGCATGTGGTTTTGGGGATCTGAAAGTCACACAGACAGTGGAAAAGTGAAGAGAATGGTAATTTTCCAATGTCCCTGATTAAAGCCATCTGTGCATCCCTAGTGCTGTTCCCCTAATGCATTCTAATGCAAAATAGCCTCTTCCTTGTTTATTTTGGAACACAGCTGTTGTCTTAATTGAGCCTAACAGATAATGGAAGCATTGTTGCTTTCCCCACCCCCACCTCTTCTCCAAAGAAGCAGTTTGTGGGATCTGAGGAAGATGGGAGGGAATCAGCCTTGCTCCTGGGAATATGTATGCATTATTTCTCTAAAAGTATTTATTTATCCATTTTGCTTGGAAACACAGGTGGAAAATGTGTATATATACATGTGTGCACATGCATGTGTTTGCATCCTACTTCTAGTGAATTTGAACTTGGGATGTGCTTTTCCTTGCAGTCTTTTGGCAGGTCTCTCCCAACCCTCCCCTTAGTTATCACATGGTCATCAATGATTCGGGTTAAAAGTTCAAAGCTCCCCCCCCCAGCATTTACCTCCTCTAAAGTGAAGAAGTTAAAATAACAGAATAGATTGATTTGCTCTTTTTCTTGCTACTTTTCCATTCACACCAGCCCCCAAAAGTATTTACATGCTGCTCTAAGCAAGTTAACCATTTCAAATTCTATTCTTTTCTTGATTGCCAGTGATTTGCGTAAATATTGTTAAAGGATATTTCAGACTTCTGAAATCTAGGTTTTGTGAGGTGTGAAACATATGTCATCTTATGGATGCTCATTAAGGAAAAAGAGTATGAATTTTAAAGTTAACAAATAACACAAAACTTACAAATTCAAGGATAAAAGGAAAATAGTTTTATTAACTGCCTAAAACACTTCTATAAAAACTTTTGCCCCTATATATTTTTGTTTCATACTTTTTGATTGCATCTTCATTTGGCATTGAGTTTGTAATATTATTTTCTATTGGGAGAATAAAAAGACAATTCATTCTTTCCTCCAGGTTTTTTTTTATTATTATATTTGGCTGTAATACATAAATTGTGTGACTTTACACACAATTGCACTCACTGTTTCTAATATTGCTACAAGTTTGTGCCCTGCAAATACAGACATTCCAAACAAGTACAAACTGCATGATTTCCATCAAAAAAGAAAAAGAATGTGTGGTGTTTCTAAAAACAATGTTGCCATTTCTGGAATTGACTTCCAGCCATGAACTACAACACAGTACAAAATAAATCAGGGAATTGTTTTCATGCATAAACGATAAAAAGGACTGCCATCCCTGAGAGAGGGGTACACAAACTGTGCCTCAAGGTCACCAAGGTTCTTAGACTAGCGAGTTTCTTAATTCTGGAGCCAAAGCAAAAGCACACTAAATGGTATTGCAGAGGTGAGAAGGTAGAAATTTGGAGCTGGGGCTTCTGAAGCTGATGGAACTTATTAGGTATGGTTCAGGAATGGAGAGAATTCATATGGGTGAGGTAGAAACCTAGGTAGGGTTTCTCGTGAGACTTTAGCTGAGGCCAGGGTTACCCATGTAGAGGATGAGACTCTGTGAGTCCTGGCAGTGAACAGAAGCCATAAACTAGGAAACGGAATAAAGATACTAGGGGATCACACAGTGCTGGCTAGAAACAGGTGATCTCCCCCAGCCAGAATGATGAGATCCTGTGACTGTCCACTGGTTCATCTGTGACACCAGAAAGGGTATACCTTTGCAGTAAGAACAACAGCCTAAATTAGGGCAACTCTAACAAAGCATGAAACCAAATCTCAACAGAATCACCAGGTTGCCAAAATATAACTTCCTGTCCTCCCAGAACAAAACAAAAACTAACAACAATTCAATACTCTTTAAAAGAAGATACCATGATCCATAATCCAGCCTCCTTGCAATGTATTATACACGATGTCTGATGTATATGTGTATATATGTGTGTGTGTGTGTGTGTGTGTGTGTGTGTGTGTATATATATAAAGAGAGAAAGAGAGAGAGAGAGAGGGAGAGAGAGATTATAGATATGTGAGGAAACATCCAATAACCATAATAGCACAGAGGCTGGAAGTAGGTGAAATGGAATCATATTATTATAAGGTTCTTAATATTTGTTAATTATGAACATGAATTGAAGAGTGAGATATAAACTGGTACAGTATTAATTCTATGTCAACTGTGAAAAGTTAAGAATACAACCACTAAAAAGGTGCTGAAAGAGATATAGTTAAAAAGAAAAAGCCAATTTACAAAGGATGATCAAATTAACTGAAGAACAGCAGTAAAAGAGGAAGAACATAGTGTCAAAAATATAGGACAAATAGAATCTATAGCAAATTGTTAAACTCAAATCCAACCATATCAATAGTACATTAAAAGTAATGAAGTAAACACTGACTGCAATTAAAGTTAGATACTCTCAGATTAGATAAATATAAAAGAGCAACTTGCAAATGATATGCTATACTAATAGCATAAGGAAGAAAAGGAATATTATAAATGAAGATGAATTTCGTAATGTTAAATGACCAATTCAATGAAAAGGTATAATAATATTAAATTTGCTTGTATCTAAAACATAACAAAAATTTACAAAGCAAAAGTAGGCAGAACCATGGAAGAAATAGATAACTCTATAATCATAGAAATTTTAATATCCTAATCTTGCTACTCAGTGTACTGTCCATGTAACCAGCTCCATTTCTATCCAGCCCTGTCCTTGCTTATCTTTCTGGACAAGATGCCCAAGCCTCACTTCAGGTGGAGTTGGAATTAAGATGGCTGCCAGAGTAAAAGTCAAACAATCTCTAACTTCATTCTAATCCCAGCTGCATGATGAATGACACCTCCAGCACCAGGACAATTGATAATTGCTAAGACAATGACTAGAAAGAACCATTAAAGAAATGAAAAGAGGTTCCACCCAAATTCCCAGAATATCTCTATACATTCCAGAAAGGACATGAATATTCTTCCTCTTTATTAGTCTATTTCCCCTCTTCTTTTCTTTGATCCTTGTTATGATTTAGATATAAGGTGTTCCCCAAAGCTCATGAGTGAGACAATGCTAGACAGGTTAGAGGCAAAATGATTGGATTATGAGAATTTTGACCTAGTTGGTACATTAATTCCCTGATTGAGTAACTGGATGGTAATAATAGGCAGGTAGGATACGGCTAGAAAAGATGAGTCATTGGGGGGTGTGCCTATATTTTGTTTCTGGTTAGCAGAGCTCTCTTTCTATCTTGCTGGTGCCCTGTCCAGAGTGGCTTTCTTCCTCCCTACTCTTCTGCCATGATCTTCTGTCTCACTTAGGGCCCAGAGCAATGGAGCTGGCTGTGTATGGACTGAAACCTCTGAAACTGTGAGTACCAAATAAACCTTTCCTCCTTTAAAATTGTTCTTGTCAGGTTTTTTGGTTGCAGCAGGAAAAAACTGACCAAAACCATAAATATATATATGCCTCCTCCAACCTCTACATGTTGAAAAGTTGAATTGCAAGTCTGTCTCCCATTTCTCCTATTCTTGACCAAAAAATAAATTCTTTCACTGCTCCATTTGGTTTATTGGTTCCATGATTTTGAGAGGGAAAAGAAACCCAGTTTGGGGTAAAAAGTTGGTAGCATTTTCACTAATTGTGAAATGATTTGTTAGATAAACCAGATAACAGAAGAACACCCAAGAATATAGAGGATTTGAACAGTACAATTAATTCAGTGGAGCTCATGTACAGGTTCAGAATACTAACCCCACAATGTATAGGGTACACATTAAAATAATTAAAAGAATTCTCAATATGCTTGGAGATATTCAAATCTTACAAATTTTGTTCTTTATCCATAATGTACCTAAATTTAAAAAAGCAATAAAATACTAGTAAAATTCTCAAATAATTAGAAATTATGAAACATGCCTAAATAATTCATGAGTCAATGAAGAAATCACTTGAAAAGTTAGAAAAATTTTCAAACTGAATAATAACACAAACATAAACTTTTTGCAATTTCGTAAGGCAGCTTAATCACTTCTTCTAGCTATAGTGATATTTACAATGCATTTTTTAAAAAGAAAATATCTTTAAAATTAATAATCTAGGATTTTTACATTAAGAAGTTAGTAAAGAAGAAAATTCCAATCTAAGTAACCAGGTAAAAGAGAATAAAGAGAAAAGCAAAAACCAATAAACTGGCAAAGTAAATAGTAAATATCAATAAAGACAAAATTTGGTTCTATAAAAAGATTAATGAAATTGATAAACTCAAATAAGCTTGAGCAAGAAGAAAAGAGGAAAAATACAAATATCCAATATAAGATGCAAGAAAGAATGACACTACAGATTTGAGAACCATAAAAGGATAATGCAAATATTATGAATAACTTTATATCAGGTAAATCCAATAACATAGATGGAATAGAAAAATTACTTTGAAAACTTCTTTCTAAAACTTATAAATATAAGACAGAAAGTTTACATATTATATTTAGAAATGAAATTGAATCCTTAATCAAAAACTTTTACATTAATATAGCTTCACATGTTAATATTATCTTATTTTATTGGTAAGTTTCCCCTAACTATAAAAAAATAGGGATCTTAAACTTTTTAAGTTAAAAAAAAATATGTTTCTGTGTTTTTATTGTACCCAGAACCTTCAAGGATAAAATTTTAAAAAAGCATCTCTCACAAACATAATATTTAAGCTATTTGAAAACTGAGTTCAATAACATGTAAAAAGATAAAATGCCATGATCAGTCAAGTAGGTTTTTTCTAATAATACAGTATTTTTCAACATTTGAAAATCATTCAACATTAATAATCAATCAGCATCAACCATTTTACATTAATAGAATATAGGAAAAAATCATCATAATTATCTAAATAGAAGCAGAAAAACATCTCAAGAAACGCACTCATGATAAAAACTCTTAGTTAATTGAGAATTAAAAAGAATTTCCTCCACTTAATAAACAGGATCTATGGAAATATTGAATGCTTTCTCATAAGAGTGAGAAAAGACAATGGTGGTCACTCTTACCATTTTATTCACTATTAGACTGGAGTTCCAACAAGTGTAATAACACAAGAAAAGTGGTAAAGACTAAAAAGAGTAATTTATACATGTTGAAAATATTTTTAAAATTCCCAAATAAAATTAATAAATAAATTTGATAATGTCATAGGGTAAAGAGGTCAAGTTAAATAAAATTCTTAAAATAGTGTACAAAGTATTAAATATTTAACAAAGTTGATTTAAGACCTCTATAATGAAAATTATATAGTAATGCCAAGAAAATTTAAAGGTGACTTAAAAAGGAGAGAGATACTATATTCATGGGTTAAAGGATATTGTCAAGATAGTCATATTGTCAACACAGTAATTATTCCCAAATTGCCATATCAATTCAATGGAATTCCAGTTAAAATTCAACTACTGTTTTTAAAATGTGGAAGCTAATTTTTTAAAAATGTTGTTCCTGCATAAATGAAGAAATATAATAAAATTCTGTTAAGAAAATAAAATCATCAAGAATCCAGTGAAAAATGACAACTAACAATGGGCCTTATTTTCCAGGACACCATAATGTGTGTGAAGTCAGTGTCAAACTGAAGAGCATACTTGTTGTCTATTGAGCTAGTGTTAATTGTTGGTACATGTATATGGCAGTGGTTGGTATTGTCAAAGCTTCCAACTTTTTAAAAGAATCCTGAAATTAGGATGTTTATGTGAAAGCTTTTAACTGTTAATTTTCAGAGCAATTCATCCCAGTCTTTTCTAACCATGAGAAAGGAAAAAATAAAATATCTAAGGATCTGAGGTTCACTTTTTGTCAAGTACTCTGGTATAGACTTTTAGACATGGTAGTTCCTTAAAGAAGATAGTCAATTAGGGATAGCATTGAGTTGGAATTTGAAGATCCAAGCCCCAAATTTTTAATATTTGTTTAACACTCTGTGGTAAGCTTTAAGAGTGGCTTGTGTTCCAGATAAAAAAATTTCATCTTTAAAAAATTAAGTAACATACATGGAGATGACACTGAAGGTCATTTTGTATGATTCTAGAGTTCAAACTCAAAACATGAAGTTTTTCCCAGTTCAGGGAAGATGTGTGAGAAAAGTCCAAATTCAGGAAGCAGTCCAAGTAATGGGTAAAAGTGAGAACCCAACATAAAACAGACCCCTTATCTTATGATGCGTTTTGTCTCCTCCCAATTACCACCTAGAGGAACACCCAGAAGTTTTTCTCTACCATGTCTGGATCTGGAAAATTAACATATTTGCTCTTTGCATCAAGAACATCATCCAGGAATGTCATTATTTGCCACTTAGCAATTTCTCTGTGTGCAAAGCTTATATCCATAGCTAACTTTAGTGAGTATAGTAATGCTACAACATGGAGCAGATAATTTACTTGAACATCTGTGAGCCCAGAAAAGTGAATTGCACTATCAACTCCCACATGTGGATAAAATCAGGGTGAGAACACAGGCTCGGGAAGCATGATTAAGCACAGGGACACAGAAATTCTGGGGCTATTTTCCATCCTGCCCTCCCAGAGCTTCTGCCTCCATTATCTTCTAGGAAAACTGAGCACCTAAGCAAGGTCCTTATGCGATTCAGGGGCCAAGGGCATGGATGCAGGCCCAAGGTCATAGAATGTTACAGTAAGGTCATAGAATGTGGGTCTTTGCCCACAGAGAGCCAAGGGGACAATCATGCTCTCAGAGGGCTCTAACCAGATAAAATGGGTTGAGCTGGTGTACAGCAGTCAGAAAGGCAACGCATAGTCTGATGTGGCTGGTAAGCCATCTACAGGTGGCATGAGCTCTCAGCTTCTCAAGAGGCACTGTTGGTAACTTCCCTGTCTTTTTCTTGCCCTTTTTCTGTACCTACCTCTTTCTTCAACCAGTGAGTCTTACCACAGGAAATATGAGCAACAAAAACAAAGCAAAAATAATCATGAAAGGTCTGAAAAATGCCTCTAAGGGAAAGACAATTGAACATGTTTGTTAAAGGCAATTTTTAAAATAATGTTAATTCTGTGGACAGATCATCAGAACATTCACAACTAGTGGGTGAGACAGGCACTACTGTAATATTAAGAAATGCCTACACAGAGACATATACCCAGTATTTTGGGACAACAGAGTGAGTAATTTTGCCTGAAGCCAGTTGGGAGTAGCAGTAATAAAATGCTTGTACTTTTAAGTAGGGGTTAGGGCCATACACTCCAAGCTCTGCACAATGCCAGAAATGTCATTCTTCAAGCCCTATGCCCCACCCAGTTCTGTAGTACAACCTTCCCCATAACCTCTTGCTTAAATCTGAGCCATTTCAATGACAGAACTTCTATATTCCCCACAGATTTTAGCAGTTTTTGACCTCCACTCCTGTGAGAAAGCTTCACATGCTCCAGCCTCTTGCTTGATGAGGGACCTGTGCCTTCTAAGGAGAGTTGCTGAACATCAAGGATTCAGCAAAAGATTGGTACTTGACTGATAGATGTCCCTCTGTGCGGAAGGGTCTCAGCCTATGCCATTCCAGGGCTTTCTCTTTGTTTAATAGGAGAGGAGGTGGGCTTCACAGTCAGACAGGACTGTGTTTGAACCATTCTTAATAACATAAGTCGTTGGGCAAGTTACTTAAACTCTTGAGTCTTAGTTCCCTCATGTAAAATTGCTATGATATAATACCTGCACTATTTAAATTATAACATTGTTATGAGTAGCTAATGAAACAGTGCTTCATAGTGCGAGGACTAAAATATAGTCAGTTTTCAATAAATGTTATTCATGGCACCAACTGCCACCCAGGCACACAATAGATGTTTAATAAATATTATGTGAAATCAACAAGGAAAATAGTCAAAATAAGAATGTGCACACACATGCACACATGTGACACACACAAACACATACAACCTTTAGAGCTATAGTTGCATATTTTATTGCATTAAATATTGCATATTGCATATTTTATTCTCAAAGCAACCTTCCCTGGGCCAGAAAGGTTACATGTCACACTAAGCAGAAGACTAAGAGGAACCAACTCCCTTAGCTTGGAATCCTGCTCTATTAAAGGATGAAAACCTCTAGCCTCAGTCATGCTGGCTGTTAGTGCAGAAGTAAGATCCTGAATTTGTGAGATCTGCCACTTCTGGATGCACAAACACAAAACACAACCACATAATGCAGTGTGGAAATTAAGTATGATACGCTATATCAGTTGTAGGCACATTAGCAGAGATTGAAAATGGTTTCACACTTAGACATTTTCAATGGATGATAAATAGGGTTAATGGATTGTGACTGAAATACTCCTGCCCTCTTAAATCTTCCAGGAAGCTTTTAAAACTGGTAAATACATATTCTTCATGATGGCTTGCTAAAGTCTGCTCTAATTCAATTTCAAGCTGCTTAAGACTGTGCAAAATGCAAAAACCTGCTTGCAGAAACATTCAAGCCCTGGCACTTAAACACACACACACACACACACACACACACACACACAGAATGAGAAAATGATGCTTTAAATCATTCAGCTTCCTAGAGTCTTTTGAAGTCCTGCACATTAGCATTGGCCTGGTGTTAATCTTCTTTTCAGAATAGAATCCAAGGTCAGTATTTTGTTTGCATGTTTATCTCTGGAAGCTTTGGAATGCTCAGGGCTGTTCCTTGAATTGATTTGTGTAATGCTTCACATCAGTGAAAAGCAGAAGAGGGGTTTGGGGGCCATGGAACTTGTCATCTAGTAGGATGCAGCACCCCGCCACCCTTTACCATACTTATCCTTGAGGGAACTGAGCTCACTTGAGCCAAAGGAAGGGTATGATAGACAGCAAGTACTGTCATACTGGGTGGAGTTATCCAGCATAGTTCCAAAGGCTTGACAAATTCACTCCAGAAAGAGCTTTGTGATCTAGTTGTCTTAAACAAAGTACTCAGTAGACAGCAGCTATGCTGCCCTTGAATGATAATGATGAAAGCATCTATGGTAAGGGAGCCATGGCAGTAGAAGCAAAGGGTGACAGATCGCACACCGGGAAGAAAGAAATCTGAGGTAGCCTAAGTTTGGCCAAGGAGCTGGTGAACCCAACTCCAAGGCTGCAGGGAAAGGACAGTGAAGGGTAGGTAACATTCAGAGGTGAAGGACAATTCAAGTGAGGACTACTTAGGTGGGTCTTACTTTTTCAAAATTGCTAAAGCCTGTCACCTTTAGGGAAAAAGGGATGAGACCCAGTGTCTTTTAATCCTCACTCTGGGATGAGCAGAGGTTTTCCACTGGAGGACCAACCGGCTGTGCTGTACAGGAGAGTGCTCAAATTTGCATACGAAAGGCATTTACTAGCTAGATGATTTTTTGGTTCTGTTTTTTATAATTGCTCCTGTCTTGAGATTTTAATTACATCTTTTTAAAAAAAATTATTTCTTTTGACTTTTTGACAGTCAAATCTCCCTCACTGGATTACTTTTTTAGTTCAATGAGTAGAAATATTTTATAAACTTTAGAATCCTACCTAAATGTTAATTATCTCTACTAACACAATCATTAATTTCTTATTAGGAAATATCCTGATAAAACAGGATCCCTTTCTCCTTATAAGGAGCTCAAGTCCAGAGAAGCTAAACTAACCTAACTACTGACTGATTCCCAGTGGATGGACAAAAGAAGCAAGTTCCCCCCATTCATATTCACGTATTGGGTCAATGTAGCCTCCACAGCATCTGCATAGTAAATGTTTTGTAACAGTAATGGTGAATCAAATATTGTTTTGTCTTAGGCTGACTCGGAAGAGATTTAGAAGAAAGGATTTCTGGCATCAAGTGTTACACAGATGGGTGGTTTTCACTTTCTTTTTCTTGTTTCTTTTTTATTGAAGTTCAGAGATCTTTAACATCTCCCCAACTTGGGGAACAAAGTTATCAGTGCAGAATTTGACTAAGTAAGGACATGAATACAAAGCCAAACAAAGCCAAGTGCAGTGGTGCACACTTACAATTCCAGTAGTTTGGGAGGCTGACGCAGGAGGATTGCAAGTTGGAGGCCAGTCTCAGGAACTTAGTGAGACTCTGATTCAAAATAAAAAAATGAAAAGGACTGGGGACATAGCTCAGTGGTAAAGCACCTCTGGGTTCAATCCCCAGTAGTAAGCAAACAAACAAACAAATCCAGAAAACTACTATCTACTCTTACTCTCATTTCATAAAGGAAAGATTATTTTAACATGCTTTCTTCAAAGCTGGAAGAACAGAAATGCATATTTATTCTTAATAGCATTAAGAAAAGGCTTACATTCCTTCTCATGTCCTAGTAAAGTGGTCAAACATTGTCAAGACTGGCAGGGCCTGAACACCTGCTTTGAAAATTTGAACAAATTTCTGTCACATGTTGCATAATGATGTTTGGGTCAACAACAGATCACATATACTATAGTGCTCCTGTAACAGTCTATCACTCAATGACAGCATAGCAGCATCACCATTGTAGTTTTGTAAGGTATTCTATGATGTTTGCACATATGAAATCACCTAATGACACATTTCTCAAATGTGTCTCTCTCATAAAGGAGCACATGATTATACTTGGATGGCTCAGTCTTCTGAGACATCTCACAAGCCCAATTTCTTCTTGCTGCCTTCTTGCCCTAAGTAGCTCTCCCACCTTCAGAGGTAATAAGGACAGATGAGACTATAAAATTCATATTCCCAGAAGCTAGTAACCCTAGTTAGGGCACTTCCCGGAGTAATTGATTTCCCATTGTACTGGGCATTTGACAGCCACACGGTTTTTTCCTTGTGTGTCTTTCCTCACAGACATAGAAAGCAAACCACTCAGGATAATGGAATAAAGTACTACATTAGGATCTGTAAGCATATGTGCATTTATTCATAACAATGCTGAAAAGAATTTAAGGCGTTTAAATCAATTGCATATGTATTCACCATATAATTTAATTAGCACTTATGGAAAGCACCATAAGAGCTCCTATTACACTATTTCCATTATAAATAATTGCAAAACAACAACAAAATACTTGTAGCATTAGGGATGGTGTTCTGTTTGTGATTACAAGAGGGCAATTTGTTTAAAAGCTTCACTGACGTCATGTATGCAATAGCTATTTATCATTTCAGCAAAATGCAATGGATGATCTTTGCCAAAGGAAACAGTGTTTTTCATTGTAGCACTTTGCATATTTAAATACACATAATGAAGCCAATAGAGCTAGGTGATTGCTATCTATTTATATTGTCTGATTTTAAAATGAAGTGGAATTTGGGGGAAAAGGAGGGGGAATGGTAACCTAAGCATAACAACAACAACAACTACCATCATTTATTATATGCTCAATGGCTGTTGGATAGGGACCTATATTTAATGTATATATGACATTGCAAATTCTTGAAAATAGCTGTAATTCTTACATATAATGTTCATTTTACTCATGGGGAAACTAAAACTCAGTGAGTTCCTTATGTAAATTGCACAAGGTCAAGTTAAAGGCATCAGCATGTAAAGTTGTATCAAAATGCCCATAGTATTTCCAGTAGAGAACACTGTCTTTACTAGGGTATAGTGCTTTAGTGTAAATAAGAGGTGAAAACCCACTGTGACTTGCCTTTGCAATTCCTTTTAAGAAGAGCCAGGGAATCTAAATTACATGATGCTATGTGTAGAAGACCCCATAATTACATGAATTCAGACTCATTCAGTTATCTCCTACATTCATATAAATATTTTTTTACTATCTTAGTAAAAGCAAATGAAAGTGGATTTCTTCCTAAACATTTTTCATAAGAAAACAAAAGACATTTTTCCCCCTACAATCAGAGACCAAGGCATAATTAAAACTTCCTGAGCACTTAAAATATAACATCTGAGGGGGAACCTCATTCATGCAAACTAAGAGTAAGCTTAATTGAGAGAGTTGGCATAGGATGTTGGTTACTTCCTCTTTCCCCTTTCAAATATTTTTGGTGACTTCTCCAAAGCACAGTTGATCTCACCTTTCAATCTATTTCTTCAAAGAGATAGAAAGAGCACCAATTCATCTGATAAGCACAACTGGCAAAATATTTTTTAAACTGGTACTTCAAGACCTTTAAAAATAGTATGCTTCACTCAACTGAAATTGCCAATTAATAGAAAATCACTCCAGGCATGGCAGCACATATCTGTCATCCCAGTGACTGGGGAGGCTGCTACAGAGGAGGATCACAAGTTCAAGGCCAGTTTGGGCAACTTAGTGAGACCATTTCAAAATAGAAAATAAAAAGTGATGGGGATGAAGCTCAGGGGTAAACTGCCCCTGGGTTCAATCCCCAGTACTGGGGAGAAAAAAAATTATATTCCTAAAAGAGTTATAAGACTGATAGTTTCACTCAGAGCTTACCTCTTTTTGTGACTCTGAAACCATTTTTCATGGTGTTGGAAAGTGGTGTATTTGTGATATATTTCATTGTGAATATACTGTCCTCAGGATGAGAACTTTACTTGGCACTCTATAAGAAAATACTATTGGAATATATAAGTGACTTTTTCCAAGTGGAAAGTAGAGTTGTTTTTTTTTTTTTTTGTACTGGGGATTGAACCCAGGGGTGCTTAACCACTGAGCCACATCCTTAGCCCTGTTTATTTTTTATTTTGAGATACGGTCTCACTAAACTGCTTAGGGCTTTACTATATTGCTGAGGCTGGCTTTGAACTTGTGATCCTCTTCACCCTCCCCAGCCATTGTGATTATAGACGTGCACCTCTGTGCCCAGATGCAAATAGACTTGACAAGCCAGAAAAGCAAGCCTACACCCGGAATTGCATCTATTGTGGTTTAGAACAAATATCTGTTCCTTCCAGGATGGAAGTGTTCCAATATAATCAACTTGCTAGTAAGAGGTAGTTGGTCTCCTTGAGCAATATAGCCACATCAGGAGCTAGTCTTCGTGTGTGGAAGTTGGACAGCCAGCATCAGCAATTACCAGATCAAAATTTTTAAACAGAAGCCTGTGCTATTAGACCAATGTATAGTCTCAATTTCTCCAACCATTACCACTCCATTCATGTGCTTATTGTGCCAATCTGGGGTGGCCAAGGACTAATTAACAATGATCAACTCATTCTGTGCACTTGGTTGTTTAATGCGTCTTTCCTGCTCAAAAAAAAAAAAAAAAAAAAAAAAGAGATACTTTCTTATGGATATGATCATGGAACACAAAGACTCCATTTATTTCTCATTTCCATGTTTTTCCACATGCTTATAGCTCAGACCTTATCCTCCAAATTCCATATTTCTTCTTTCAAGTTCCTAGCCAACTAGCCAATTCTTCCTCAATGTCATTAGGTTGTATATACTATAATCTTAAGCTACTTCCTTTCCATGCAAGATGACAACTAGGGGCCTCAGTTTACCCTTCAAGATAATTTTCCCTATCACTGTCTTCCAGGGCCGGTGAGTCTCCTGTGAGCTGCCATGTATTTTGGCTTGTACCCAAATATCAAGCTGACAGATCTGCAAAACAAACTTGGGCCTTTCGTTCCTCTATTACCTGATTTGAAGAAATTATAATTATGGTCATATATATGAGTAAAGAAATGGATTTTTTTTTTTTTTGTACTGGAGATTGAACCCATGGACACTATATCTGAGCTACATTCCCAGTCCTTTTGATTTTCTAATCTGAGATAGCATCTTGCTAAGTTGCTTAGGGCCTTGCTATGTTGCTAAGGCTAGCCTCAAATTTGTGATCTCCCTTCCTCAGCCTCCCAAATTGCTGAGGTTGCAAGTATGCACCACAACACCTGATTGAGAAAGGAATTTTGGAGCACCATGTAGTTGACATGGGAGTTTGGGTTACTATTTTTCTTGTGCCCAAGTTGTGATGAAAGTGCATCATCTCAGATATATCAAGTGCCATTTCCATATCTATTGAATGCTGGGCCTGCCTCACCTTATGCTTTAGTGGATCTGACAGAAGTCAGCTCATAATGAGATGTTCTGGATGCATGGTCATTTAATGTCTTATGACCTGGTAGGTATTCAATCTCTAGTAGGATTCCAATCATACACCTGGAATTGTCAACCTGGAGTCAACAACAAGAATATGTCTCCATCGCAAATGACTGTCTCACAAGAAGGGTTCATTGGGACACTCCTACTGAGGCTTGCCATAAGTTCCACATGGTACCACAACTGATTCCTCTAATACTATGGGATCTTCCAGGACCTTTGGTCTGAGTGGCAAAGTAATCTAGACCTGCTGCACGGTCCTTTCCTACTCCAGATTATATTCATAGCTGACAGTCTTTCATATGTGGTATATAAGTTTCAGCTACATTCTCAAGTATGGAAAATGTTACCCCCAGAATTCAAGGAGTCCTACAGGTATTGTTCTTTCTTTTTCACAGTGGAGGTATAATATAGAATGTTCAATCTGTCCACATGGGATCCTAAATACAGTATTGCGTCAGACCACAGAATTCATCTTATTACAATGTAAATTTTGTATTGAGCCCATGAAGGAGCTCCATTGGTAGGTTACATGCTATTTCATTAAGAAGCTGCTTTGCAGATACAGAATTGGAATGCTCTGTGAATGTCAACAGAGATGGAGGCCGATGGTGAGGAGGATTTAGGATGAATGCTAGAGGAAGGAAAAAATGAGCATCAGCAGTGGCCTTGAGAATATACACAGTGACGGGGGCTATAGTTTGTCCAATGAATTTCCTCATCTAAGTTTCACCCAGAAAGACAGCTCCACTGGAATACTTAAGGAGCCTCTCCCTTAGTGAAAACCAAGTGGATCTGAGCAGCTCAAAGGGGAGGCTGTGGAAGAGACAGAGATGTGCTGCCCAGCTTCCCTTGACAGGAAGGACCCCATGCCTCAGCTGTCAACTCTTTTAGGGTTTGTCTCAGCCACAGAATGCTGCTTTCCCCAAAGGCTCATCCTTCCTAGAGCATCCCATATATAATGAATGGTGGAAGCAGAAACTAAAAGCCATGGCCGATTAAGATACCTGCAGGACAGCTCCCATGGGCTGTACTAACCATTGACCTCCCTAAGTGGTAGAGCAAAGCTCTGTTGGACCTGAGTCACAGTTCATCTTCTTCCTCAGCCTCTCCTGCTGCCTGTCCACTTCTTTCATCGACATCAACATCAATACTCACTACACACCCTAAACTCCCATCTCCCTAACCATCTGTTTCAGGAAACCCTGCCCATGACAGAGTCTTTCATAAAATACTGCCTTGGGAAATGTTGTACTAGAAGATTTGTAAAATAAATCGTGTCCTTCTCATTTATCAGTTCTTTCAAGGTAACACATATTTTAAAAGTGATTACTGTCAAATTTCTATCTAAAACTTTTTCACTGCATTTTTTTTCTTCTTAATTACTTATGAGCATTAGTTTGGTACCTGTGGCTTGAAGTAAACCAAAAGAAAAGAAGAAAGATAACATTAAATAATTTCATGCAAGACACTGCTATGCCTAGGCACTCTAAGGGAATTTTTTTTTTTGGCTATATGGGATGCCATGTTGACTTGGAAACTTCAAGAGGCAAGAGACAAATGGAAAAAAATCAGAATGAGAGAATCAGTGGTCATGAGGCAATAGATGATTGGTTTCTAAATAAGGAAATACAGAAACATGTTCTAGAAGTCAGGTCACAAAGGAGAGGACATACTCAAAATACTAATAAAACATTAAAAATAAGACAATGAAACAATCTCAGACTGGAATTGATGAAATGTTCAGAAAACAAGAGGGATTTGAATAAATTTGGTCCTTCTCTTCCAAATTTAATTGAAGAACAAAATGCACAAAAAAAATTATTTGCAAGATCCTTATATTTGTGAGGCTCAGTGCAATGCTGGAGAAAATGCTGTGGACTAGTGTGTTCCCCCCAAATTCACATGTTGAAATCCTGACCCCTAATATGATTGTATTTGGAAATAGGACTTTTATAGGAGAATTAAGGCTAAGTGAGGTGATCAGGGTGGAGTCCTAATCAGAGCAAACTGGTGACTGGAAAGAGAAAGAGAAAACCTTGTCCACTCACAGGTACAAAAGAAAGGCCATTTGGGATTTGCAGGTAGAGATTGGCTGCAAACCAGGAGATCCCTCACCAGGAACCTAATTGACCCTGACACCTTGATCTTTGACTCCCCTGCCTCCAACCACATGAGAAAATAAATTCATGTTGTTGAAGTCACTTAGATTGTAGTATGGTGGGTTTTTGTTGTTGTTGTTTTCTTTTCTTTTTTTTTGTGCTGGGTATTGAACACAGGGCAGCTTTACCCCTAAGCTACACCTTCAACACTTTTTTGTTTGTTTGTAGAGACAAGGGTCTCACTAAGTTACAGAGTGGCTTTGAACTTGTAATTTTTCTGCCACAGCCTCCCAAATCACTGGAATTACAGGTGTGTGCCATTGTGCCAGGCTTATAGTATTTTGTTACAGCAATCTGAGCTAAGACAGAAATTATCCTAAAAGGAGAGATGGCCTCTTCTCTGTCAGAGTTAATATTCTGCCAGAAACAGAAAACACTGGCAAGAACTATGTCAAGAAGGGAAATGTTCCAAATGCCTGTGTTATATATGAGTAGGAGAGGAGGAAGTTAAAATACACACATTTAGCCCACTTTGAGTTTGATATACAAAGTTTATTTGATTATAAAATATTCATAATCTTATAATCTGATAAGTACAAAATAAGCATGGGAGACATCAGGGAAGGAAAACATTCTTTGTGCAAGAGCAAATATCCTATAGATAATATACAGCAATTTTAAGGTGGGGGTGGTACAAGGTAAAAATTGGTGATATAATCTTTTTATTCAAATAAGATAGTGCAATTAAAATGAACAGAAGCCACTGCACCTAAATGCAGAGCGGCATTGACATAGAAACAAGAACATTTCATTTTCAAGAAATGTCAGTTTTCTATAAATATAGAGGTTCAGTCATTACCACCAGAATTATTCATTATACTATGATTCAAAACAAGATGAATATACTGGGCCAACATTAGGACTCCAATCCCAAAAGAGGCCTTTAAAGTATTTTTCAAAAATGGCTTTGTCCATCCAAAAATAGAAGTTTCCTGAATATAAAGTCAGGGAAAAAAAATGCACTCATTTCTTTCCCAGATAAGTTAGAAGTAGTCATTAAAAACATTTGGGGCATTTAACCCAAACGCTCATGCTTAGTTATTTGAAAACTAAAATATGGTAATGAAAGAACATCAGCATCTGAATTCTCATTCCAATGGATCCCCACCTTGGCTTTAGCCTCTCTCTGGTCTGGTCTTGCTTTCTATTCTCTCCCAGCCTATTTCCTAAACATGCTTCATGTCCAAGTTGAGACTCTCACTTCTTCCATAAATTCTTGTCTTGTGACTTGTTTTTATGATTTTCTAGGGTCTGTGTGGATGTGTGTATCCAAATGCACATGTCATTCTCATTTATCTTGTTCAAGGTTTAGTGATTATTATTATTATTATTATTATTATTATTATTATTATTATTATTATTATTATTATTATTATTTGGCACTGGGGTGGTGCTTTACCACTTAACTACATTCCATTTTTTGTTTGTTTGTTTGTTTTTGAGATGAAGTCTTGTTAAGTTGTTGAAGCCAGGCTTTCTCTTGCAGTCTTCTTGCTCAGCCTGTAGAGTTGCTGGGATCACAGGTGTGTGCCACCACTTCCAGTAGGACTAGATTTCCTTTTGATTCGCCTTATTCTCTTGGTTTTGTGGCGTTGGTTTACCAAATGAATGGTAGTTCTTGGTGTTTAGTTCATGTCCATACATGAATTGGGTCAATGAAGTCAGTGGCAGGGGCTTTCCCTGAATTTCTGCCATTTTTTCTTCTACAGATTCCTACCTTGAAAGAAAGGGCTCAGACTGGTTCTGGGTGTGCCGTCAGGTTGTTTAGCTCACCTGCTATTCTTTGGGCACAGGAGTATAAAGTTTTCTTAAGTTTAGATCTCCATTGCCAAAGAAGAATAGATGTATTCTAGCAGTAGAGAACTTTAGTGTAAATATTTTTTTCTCAGAGTAGCCTTTGCTGTCTCTGTTTTTCTCTTTTCTCTCATAGGAATTTGGAGTTTCCAGTCAGATTGTGTCTAAACCTTCCCCAGGCAGTCAGCATATTTTCTTTACCTTTTGGACTTTGGCCTGGGATAAAACACTTCAATACTTCCATGACTATTGCTCACTGTGTGTGTATGTAAAGAAAGATCACCCAGCACAATTACTTTAATTACAGTTCTTTAAGAAGTAGCTCTGATGGATTTCTCTAGGAACCTTCTTTGCTTTGTTATTATTATTTTTAAAGTGTATTCACTTCAAGCTTGGTATTTCTCTGAATCTACGATGATTTTCATGAGTTTCACTAGCTTGTGCTTGCTGATGTGGTTTACATAGGTTCAATAGGCCTAATACATTTGCTTTTCATGTTTTGAGGCAAAATCTTAGATTGTCTTGTTTTTCATCTGTTAGGACCCATCATGATCTAGTCTTGAAATGTATATTCTTATAATTTATTTAATTTATTGATTGGAAAGATGTAAGTGCAAAAATGGCACTTTTTTTTATCCACTAAAATGTTAGTATTTGGGTTTATTTGAAGAATAACAACAAGGAGGCAACTTTTTAATCTTCTTAATGCAGAATTAGATCTTGGCCATATCTTAGGGCTACATGGTTCCTCAGGTTGCTCATTATTGGCTTAAGATGTTTCCATTCCTGGGGGCATTTGCATTTTAATGGGGAACTCTTGCAGCACAAAAGCCTTCAAGACCAAAAGAAATTAATCTCTAAAAGTGAAATTTGAAGTATTAGGACAGAGCTCTGGGGGCAAAGAAGAGAGGGAGATTTTTAAATGGAAGATGTCTCTCTACCTGCAAATTATATCATGTCTATCATAAGGCAAGCTTCAGTAGGGAAAAGCGGAAAGTATATTATCCCATATTTCCCATAGGATGTAAAATTTATTTTCAACAGTCAAAAATATTAAAGGACTGTCAAAAGCACATTGAATTATTTACATATTTTGAAAGACATACGCTAAGGCTTTTTATTTTTACTTTGGTGCAGCAGATCATTATATAAAATGCTACTTTGAACTATTAATTAGTTCAAATACTTGCCTTCCTCCTAACTTCCACCAATAATTTTAACCAGATGATGAGGATGAAGTATGCAATATTAAGTGAACACTTGTGCAATATTAGGTGACATCATATGCATGGATGTGGACATAGTGCCTGATAAAGCATCAGGTACTTTGGAATAATTAATGCACTCCAAAATAATTTAATTTGTGGTGAATTTCTCTGATTGGACAAATTGCCGAAATTCCAAGTTCCCACAAAGAAGACTGAGATCCTGATTATAAAACATAATTAAAAATAAGTTTCCCATTTGAGACACAGAGGATCAGATAAATGACATATCTAAATAATTATAAACTCTAGGTCCTCCAGTATTTTTCTTTTTTCTTTTACCGCACAAGAGTAATAAATCTTGGTTTTCCATTTTTCCTTATTTTCTTGTACATTATACTCCTGAACCTAGTAAATAAGTAAAAATGATGAATAAAATCTTCAAACCCTAAAATTCACTGAAATTATAGGAAATAAGCTCTTTGAAAATTTTGTTTGAGCTGCTGATGGTGTTAAACCCTGTAATCCCTGCAACTCAAGAGGCTAAGACAGGAGGATCACAAGTTTGAGGCCAGCCTCAGCAACTTAGCAAAGTTTTAAGCAACTGGGGCTGAGGCTATGGCTCAGCGGTTGAGCGCTTGCCTCGCATACGTGAGGCACTGGGTTCGATCCTCAGCACCACATAAAAAATAAATAAAGATATTGTGTTCATCTACAACAAAACAAAATATTAAAAAAAAAAAAAGTTCTAAGCAACTTAGTGAGACCCTGTCTCAAAAATAAAAAAATAAAAAATAAAAATAAAACAGGGTTAAGATGTAGGTCAACCCCGAGTACAAAAAAAAATTGAAACTTTGCTTGAAGAAATAAAGAGAAAATATCAAGATGGAAAACAGCAAGGAAAAGAAAATTCCTATATCTAGCCAGAGAAAATGGACCCCCATACAACTACAATTGCTAAGTGATAATATGTGTGCTGTTTTGCACTTTTCTCTAAGCAACACAGTTATCTTTACTTACATATGAAGTTAGAGAAATGTAAATCAAAACTACTCTAAGATTTCATCTTACTCGAGTCAGAATGGCAATTATCAAGAATTCAATCAACAATCAATGTTGGTGAGGATGTAGGGGGAAGAGTTACACTCATACATTGCTGGTGAGCTGCAAATTGGTGCAACCATTATAGAAAGTGGTATGGAGATTCCTCAGAAAACTTGGAATGAAACCACCATTTGATCCAGCTATCCCACTCCTTGGTTTAACCCAAAGGACTTAAAATCAGCATACTATAGTGATGCAGCCACATCAATGTTTATAGCAGCTCAACTCACAATAGCTAAACTGTGGAGCCAACCTGGGTGTCCTTCAACAGATGAATGGATAAAAATCTGTGGTATATATGTACAATGAAATATTACTCAGCCTTAAAGAAGAATGCAATTATGGCATTTGCTGGGAAATGGATAGAATTGGAGAATATCACATTAAGTGAAATAAGCCAGTTCCAAAAACCCAAAGGCTGAATGTTTTCTCTGATAGGCAGATGCTAATTCATAATGGGAGGGGCTAGTGAAGAACAGAGTTACTTTGGATTAGGTAGAGGAGAGTGAAGGGAGGGGAGGGAATATGGGGGCTGGAAGGATAGTAGAATGAATCAGACATTATTACCCTATGTACATATATGATTACATGTATTTACAGTGTGATTCTATATCATGTACAACCAGAAGAATGAGAAATTATACTCCAGTTATGTATGATGTGTCAAAATACATTCTGCTGTCATGTATAACTAATTAGAACAATAAAAAAACTAAAAAATGGAAAGAGGGTTTTAGTTATCATTGTACATTTAACAAATATAGACTGGACCACTTACAAAGCCCTTCAGCTGGACATGGTGGTATACTCCCATAATCCCAGCAAGGGAAGCTGAGGCAGGAGGATTACAAATTCACAGACAATCTGTGCAATTTAGCACCCTGAGCAATTTAGCAAGACTCTGTCTCAAAATAAAAAATAAAAATGGTTAGGAGATGTAGCTCTGTGATAAAGCACCCCTGCGGTCAATTTCCCATACTAAACTAATAATTAACCCTTTCATTAGGTAAGAAATAAACATATGAAAAGTTGTGTACCTCCAAGCTGGTATATAGACAAAAGTTCTGGTCTCCCTAGGCAATCTGCTCTCTGAGCTGTCTTAATCAGACCACTTTGTTATTTACATTGGGTTAGAGCAGTAACTTACCTTACTGTTTTCTTAGAAACATCAGATAGCTATTTTCTTAGAAACATCTGCTCCTCTCCATCAATGAATAAAATGTATTTGAACATAAAATGTAAATAACTAAATACAAGGTTTGGAAACTATTTTTTTTCTTATAAGAATTGTCTATTTGGCTTTTAAAAAAATTTTTTTTAAACCATAGGAAAAATTATCCTAGGCTGCTCTGTATATAGCAGATGTTGTTCTAAGTTATATGTCACCAAAAGAGCAGGTGTGCCCTTAAGGGGGGAAAAAATCTTGTTTTCGTGCAATTATCTTTTTTAATGAAAATAAATGAAGGGGAAAAACTCACAAGACCATATCAGCATCAGCATCTTCTCCCACTTTCCCTCTCGCAAACTGTTTCCTCTGAAATGAAAGCAGCTCTTTAACCTCTTCAATTCTTGAATCGCCTACTAAGTAAGCACTCATCAGGATAAGTACTGAAATATGAAAACAATCTTACTGATTGAGCTTCACAAGCAGCCATTCAACCTCATAAGAGTAACTTTTTTCAATTAGAAACTTAATGGTAGGTAGATTACAGGAAGATGGTAGGACAGATAAAAGAATACATTAGAAATACAGAGACTCTTAGATAATAGATGTGAGAAGGCATTCTAGTACAGTGTCGCAAAATGTATTCTATGCGGCAACTCAAGAGATCGAATGAGGAAAAAGTAAAACATTCTAGCCCAGAATAAGATATTAAGGTATTTAGGTCAGAGAGGAGGTTGAAATATTTCATAATTGCATCTGGATCCATTTATATAAAAAAGAACAATGAGAAAATTACAGTGATTTGGAGAAAAGAGTACAAACAGTAGAAACCCTGAAAATCAGACGGTGGATGCTGTGAAGAATTCGACAGTGTCAAAAGGGGAAACCTATGCCTCAACAAACCTATGCCTGTCTGTAAGTGGGGTGAGTGCTAATAGTGCTGAGGATTAGTTCTTCACTATTTCTGTACCTTTTACAGTCTCATCTTTGCTCATTCATTCTCTCATCAGGAACACTTTCTTTCTACAATACTTCACCATTTATCATTCGGCATTCCCTACCTCTTCTCTGAATACTCTTGGTTTTCTCAGTCTATAGTTTCCAAAACTAAGAGGAGGACAATTATCAGAAATTTCTCACCCATTGAATCCAGGTGTTTTAGGTAAACAAACAAAATGCTATTGACCAGACGTGAAGACCAGCGTGTGTGTGTGTGTGTGTGTGTGTAATTACAAGCATGCAAGTTTTAAATCATTAAATATTATGGAATTTAGAGAAAGTAAAAGGGTGCAGATGGCTAGGACATACCAATGGAAGAAGATGAATTTAAGTTTTGTTTTGAAATGTGAGACACACATGGGAAGAAGAAGGACAGGGGAGCAAACTGAGGAGTAACAAGGACAAAGTCATAATGACAGAAGTAAGGTTGATTACAGAAGCAAGACTAGGCATAACTTTAAAATATGTCAAGCAGACCATGGCCTTCCTGTGGTTAAAACTCTGTAATGGTTGCTCATTTAACTAGAATAGAATACAAATAACCTTCATAGACTTCAAGGCCTTCCACGATCTGGATGGTCTGGTTGCTGCTTACAGCTCCGTGGTCATCTCCTAATGTTTTCTTTCTTGTTCCTTCTGATTCAGCAAATGACCTTCTATTTCCTGAGTAATGCAAAGTCGTTTCCACTTTAAGGTTCCAGACGAGCCCTTTCCTCCAATTGGCATGCTCTTGTCTTCATCATTCAAGTCTCAACTGAAGGCTACTGCCTATGGAAACCCTCTCTGATCCTCTGCTCCACTTCCCATTCCAACAACTTTGCTATTTCTAAACAGTTATTACTCCTAAAATTTACCAGTTGAATAACTTGAGAGTGTCTCTGCCCCTGCTGTAAACTCAGACAGAACATGAGCCATGAGAGAAACTCCAAATTCCCCAGTCTTCAAGGATCTCTATTAAATATCAAGTATCAGTGAAGTGTTTTTTCGTTTTTTTTTGTTTTTTCTTTCACTCACCTCCCAGAGAAGTAGTTTTCTTGCTGTTTGAGTCCTGAGTCAGGGACTTTGAGAAAAGCCAATTCCTGGTAATCCGCCATCTTATCTGTGGAGAATAGACACTTTCTGTCTTGCCCAGTGCCGAATCTTTGGCACCTAGCACTGGTTCTGAAGCTCAGTGTTACAGAAAGTACATGGTCTGTGAACTCTTTGCTACCACTTTCTCAACAGGTAAATCATCAATGCTTTCTTCATCCTGAATCTTTTATTCTACTGAAAAAAATAGCTAAATTAAACAATATGTCTAGTGACATAGTTGGTTTATATTCTGGGACAAGCTTCCTATCTGCTCATAGACCCTAACAGACTGTTATGGACCATAGATCATGCTTTGAGTAGTGTGATCTAGTTTCTAGGAAAGGTTATAAGATTTCATTCCAGCAGAAGGCAGAATATAAAATGTGAGTGGATTAATAAAAAGTTTGACAGTTTTGTTGGGTTGGCTATAATTATCTCTCAGGTGTCAAAATCAGCAATAATTTAATAGTACAGAAGAGCTGCTTATACTTGTGAGACATACAGTGGCAGCATCAGACTTCAAGAAAAGTTACTATGTGACTTCAAGAAAAGTTATTAAAGCCATGGAGGAACAGAGCCCGAGAAGAAAGGACAATTCACTGAAGCCATGGATCAAGATTAATGCCAGAAGTCATTCAAGATGGGGCTCTCACCTGGAACACAGAGGTTACTAGAAAGTAGGGAAGACATAGGGATGTTCTAGGGACATCTAGGGAGAGTTATTTTGTCTTCCTACAAAGAATCAATACATTATGCACCAAACAGAAAACAGATATTAAGCTCAAAGAGATTAGTAGGTTTGGGAAACAACTTTCCAGACCTCAATATATGGAAGTAGTGAAGCTTTCCAAAAAGTCAAATAAGAAATGTAAGTTTCCTACAAATCATTCAGATGTTATTGTTGCAACAATCTACATTCATGGAGTGTTGCCTATCTACTATGTGCTGTAGCTATATCACACTCATTATATCAATGAATTTTCTCAATAATACTTTTGGATGGATACTGCTATTATCTATAAGTGAGGTTTAGTAAGTAGCAGAATCAGTATTTGAACACGAAGTCTTAAATGAGAGTCTGTGCTTGTTTTAGTCAGCTTTTTTGCTGCTTGAACCAAAAGGTCTAAGAAGAACAACATAGAGGAGGAAAGGTTTATTTGAGGCTCATAGTTTCAGAGGTCTCAGTCCATGAATGGCCAGCTCCTTGCTTTGGGTACCAAGTGAGGCACAGCGTCATGGTGGAAAGGTGTGGAGAAGGAAGGTGGCTCAGGACATGGAAATTAGGAGAGGTCCACTTACCAGAGAGAAAATATAAACCCCAAAGGAATGTCCCCAGGGATGCACCTCCTCCAGTTCCACTGTACACACCTACAGTTGATCTCTATCAGGGAATTAATGCACTGATTAGGTTAAGGCTCTCATAACCCAAATGTTTCCTTTAAACCTTCTTACATTATCACATATGTGAGCTTTTGGGAGACATCTCATACCTAAACAATAAGATTGCCTGTAACATCTATGTGTCTCTATAACTTAACATCTATATGGCCTTCCTGTGTAAGAAGCTCAACCATGAATATTTATGGAAAGTAACAACAGAGAATGGGTCCAGAAAAAAATTTATAAACACATAGTTATTGGCTATGTCATAGGTGAGGCATGAGACTTAAAATGGAGTTAGAAGTGCTACAAAATAATTGTTTACCATAAGAAACTCAAAGCCCAAATATTTACAACTAGAAATAACTTTGCTTGGATCTTGAAAACTTTTCAGATATGAGGGTCTCATAATAAGAAGGGAGGGATAAAAGACAGCACAATTTAAGTCACTGAGACACTATTTTAGTCATCTTTTTTGCTGCTGTGACTAAAAAGATCTGACCAGCACAATTATAGAGGAGGAAAAGTTGATTTGAAGGCTCACGGTTTCATAGGTCTTAGTCCGTAGAAGGCTGCTCCATTCCTCAGGCACAAGGTGAGGCTGAACATCATGGTGGAAGAGTGTGGCAGAGGAAAGCAGCTCACATCATGATCAGAAATGGGGGTGGGGGTGGAGAAAGAGAGAGACATTGCACTTGCCAGATATAAATATATATACCCCAAAGCCATGCCCTAATTTCCACCTCCTCCAGCTATCCCCTACCACTTCAATTACCACTCAGTTAATTCCTATCAGGGGATTAATTTACTGATTGGATTAAGACTCTCACAACCCAATCATTTCTCCTCTGAACCTTCTTGCATTGTCTTACACATGAGCTTTGGGGGGACACCTCACATCCAAACCATAACAGACAGAATCTCTGAATTGGGTATTTTGCTTTAAAAAGTTTCCTATGTGAGTCAGACAAGTTTGGAAAAGTTGCATCAAGCTAATCCCTTATCTAGAAATAGTTGGGAACTTGCTAAACTCTAGACTGCTGGACAGTGGGAGAAGGTAAGGAAAAATGAAACATTAAATAGAAACAATAATTTCCACAATTTTTTCTAGGTTTAGCCATGCCACAGGAAATTATTTTCAAATCTGCCTTGCCTCTTTCAGGGCTCTGAGAAACACTGCAGCAAATGTGTCCAGTCTACTGAATGGAAGCATAATATGGAATAAGTATCTTCGGTGTGGAAAACCTGAATGAATTCAATGTTGCCCTTTGGACAGACAGCTGGATGCCAGGTATAATTGTCACCACACCTTTATCAGCACAAACAACATCACCCTAAAGTGAAGAAACGTGGCTTCAAGAGCAAGTTCTTCATATCGAAATCACACATATTATGTATAGTTTTTTTCTAATGATGAGTTGATATTCTGTCTGGTGTTGGCATGTCACTATGACTTTTGCATTTATAAAGCAGAGAAATCAAACTACATAGCAAGAATCCTCGGAACTTGAATTGATACTGAAAAAAAATCTCAGAAATTGAGTAGATCTCAAGGTGAAGATCAGCTTTATGGTCATCTCTATGCTTATGTGGGGCTTTGAGTACAATTTGATTTTGTATTATCCTATATCTATTGAAATACACATTTTCTAAAATATACTTTTGCCATGGGACTCATTATACCTCATATGATATTGTCAACATCCATTATCTTCAAGTTTTATTCTCAAGGTACTTTAATCTAAAGGAGTTTGGGAAGAGCAGCAAGACTATTTTGAGAAAGTCAACATTACAATCATAAAATGATTGTTTTTCTTTATCTATAGATCTGGATGCAGTGCAGAACATACTGAATCATTAATATCATTAAAAATGATGATGCTGATAACACCTCAGATTTGATGAAAGTAAATCCTAAATGGTAGGATAGTCCAGAATATCTATATTTTCCACCAAGTTTAAGAATATTTACACAAAAATTCCTTCATTACTTAGCTGGGAACTATCAAAATAGAAATAAGAGGAGGCGTATGCCAGATGTTTGCCTAGGGTTGGCACATATTCATTGGAGGACTATGAGTGTTATTTATTGAGAGCAAGCCTAGCTATTATATGTTTAATTTTTTAAAATTAAGAATTAGAAAAGTTTCTTGTATTAGAAGATTTCAGAATGTTATTATTTGCACTGTACAATCAAACATGCAAGAAGAATTAACTGTCAATGGTTGCTAGGAAAGGATAACATTAAGATATATAAGTATGGGGAAATGAATGAAGAAATTTCCATTCATTACATGTATGCACTCTCATGTTGTATGATATTGAATGTACAGACTCATTATAATTATAATTAATAAGTTAAATTCAGATATTAATAATGGGCATCAATAAAAATGTTGGATACTTGTCTGAAATTCAGGTAGGTGAATGGTCTAGGCTTCAATTAGCAAAATAGTGAGAAAAAACCCTCTGATTTATTTTAAAGTTGTGGGTATGTTTTCTTTATCATAGATTATAAAAAGTAGAGAAGAGTACATCTACCATATGAGAAGAAAGACTGAAGAAAAATAATGGATAACTATTTGTAAACTTGAAATTTGTTTGGGGTTTGTTGCCAGCACAAGATAGAGATTTAAGGTCATTTCTCATTTCATCCAAATAAATCTTCTTAGTCTGGGTTACACATTTAAAGGGATATAATCTGCACGGTGCTTCAAATCACTTTACTTTCTTTCCCCCAGATGCATTTAGCATGGCTGGAAGGCTCTGTTCAGGAAATGAAGTTTTCTAAATTGTGACTGGTTTTATCAGACGATGAATCTTCCCTCAGAGAGAGGATCTAGGATGTGAGGAAGGGTCTTGGCTGGCAGTAGTAGCAGGCTCTATGTCACACTGCTAACAGTGGAAGGAGAATGAAATCTAAAAATGAAATGTGCTTTTAGAAGTATGCATCGTCTTTGTCTTTCCCCAGCTGCAGCACAGGCTCATCAGCTTAGCATATTCCCTTGGCCTGGATGCCCACAATAAGGATAAGCCATGGAAAAGAAAAACAGGTCTTTAAGTCAGTTCATTAAGTATTGGATTATTAGTGATGTATGGCTTTTTTAATTCTCATTGCTTTATGCTGGATTTCAGAGAAGATTTTGGAGAGTATAGGTTTTCATTTCTCGCATCTGATCTCTGCCTAGGCAGGGATCCCTCCCAGAACAGAGTTGGGAGCAAAGAGAGAACCAGAGTCAAAGGTGAAAACCAGCATGAAGATGATTTATTCCATTAAAACTTGGGCAATGCATCCCTGTCATCCTGTAAGCTGTCAGAAATGCCACTGGCCCTTTTATTTACTTGTTTCAGTACAATACTTCTGGAAATCATCCATCTTTGGAAATGGCACTTTAATTAAAAGCTAAAGGGAACCATTTGTGCATATGGTTAAATATGCATGTGTGAATGTATGCTTTTATATGATGTTTGAGTTTGTACATGTTGCATGTATGTGGACATATTTATAATACATGCATACTTCTAAGTGTCATTTTATTTTATATGCTTGAGTTTGTATGAACAAACTCTTATGGTTTTGGAAAATCTATATGTAATCACATTGATATACATCTGAAATGACTATATTCCTTAAAGGAGACCTATCATAAATCCTTTCAAAAACAAATATTTACTGTGAAAGGTAACTTACTTGCTTGTAACTTTTATGATTTTTAATAACTTTTACATTTTTAAACAAGAAAACTGTAGATGATGGTTGTGATGCTGCTCAGGTAAAAGAAGAATTAGGTCTGAGGATGCTCTCAAAGGGACCACTGACTAGGTAACTAACATCTTAGGTTTCTGTCATTGTGAGGACTCTGGTTAGATTTTTCCACACAAGGCCTTCCCTCAGAAAGATGATGACATTTCTGATATGCTTTCTATTTTCTTTATTAGTGGCATTCACCATCTTGGGCCTGACTCCCTCCCTTCTGCTCTCACCTGAATAACTATTCCCACCCCTCCCATATGGCACCCAATGGATATGACCTCTTCTAAAAGGAATTTTTGTCTTTAAACTCCAAATCCAACAGAAATCTTCTTTTATGGAACCATCTTTAGCAATTTCCATGTTGGATACTACTAATTAGTGTAATTGTTTGGTATGGTATTCTTAGGGGAATTTTCCCAGCTAGGGCAAAGCCATGACCAATATATGTTACTGTGTTATGGAATGTCAGATTCCAGCAACATGGTCTCTGAAACAGAAAGGAAAATAAATTCTCTTTTCAAAGAGCTTCACTCTGGTTGGCTTACGTCCTAGCAGTGCAAAGAGCAGGTGATGTTTTGGCAACAGTACAGAAGAGTATGTGATGCTCAAAATTATGCTCTTATTTTCATTCACTAAAAACCCAAGATGATTATTTGTCCCCTCTGCTCAGTGTACACACCATGATGATTCATTCAGTGGATTCCCTATGCTCACAACACACCAATTGATTCAACAAGCTGTAGTCACCATTACATTTTGACAGAAGAAAGCATCATGTTGACGTTCTGGAGAGGAACATCTCAGGGCAGCTTTCTTGTCAGGAATAAATAAAAAGAGACATTATGATTGCTAAAAGAGGAATCATTTGCAATCTGGGTCTTTTGGACCATAGAGTATTACAAAAATGATATTGCAAAGATGTGATTTTTTAGGAATAGCACCAGAAAAGTAACTTTGAATTAGCAATGGAACCATTAAGGGATCTTGTATAGCTTTGTATACTCAGGTTGGGATAAACAAAATACATGCTGGTTCTATTTCTTCAGTCTCCATGCTTAACTGTGGCATCTTGGCAATCATCATCTTGCACAATCGGTGTGGTTTGGTGGAGTGAGGAGAGGGGCTGTGAGAATGGCTGGCTTGAAAGTGAAAGAAGACTAGTCAACATGATGCTTTTGGAGTGATGGGAGAGTTGGTAGACAAACGATCTAGGGCCAAGATTATTGCAATTTAATCACCACTTTAAAGACCCTATTTCCAAATCTAGTCATACTCTGAGATATTGAGTGTTAAAGGCTTCCACATATGAATTTTAGAGAGACATACTTCACTCCATAACACTCATTTAACTATATACTCCAACATGCCTTACTAAATCTTAAGGGCTGCCTTGGTCTTGGTTATCTATAAAAACTAGTAAGGCTCCAAGTTTGGTTTTTGTTTGCTTCTTTTTCAGAATGTTACTAATACTGTTTCCAAGCTGAAAATCTTGAATATATTTCATGTGTTTGCTATTTCTGTTATGTTTTCTCAACTTCTGAATTTTTTAGGCTACCATTGATAACAATCTCTATAGTATAGCTCTTCAGTCAAATGATACTTGGTTTAGATCAGTAGGAAACATAAAGATGATACTGGTCCAGGATAGGCTAACAGGAGAACTGGTGTGTATGGGAAACTGGAAATCAGAACACATGTGATCCATCTAATGGGAGAAGAGCTACTGAGCTGACTGGATGGAGTCTGTAGAAATTCTGGAGGTACTGGAATTTCTGATTTTTCAAGAAAAGCTGGCAATGCACATTTTAACTGAATATTTACCATTTTTAAACTTTTTGAACTATTTTAAATAAAATAAAATATTGTATGGGCTCCCAGTCTGTATTTGCTAATCAAGGTTGTATCTTGCATCTATTAGAGATGCTATTTCAGAGCCAATGATCAAAACAGAAATTCTTGTGGAGAATAGGAAAGTACAGACCAAGATAATCATTCTTACAAGGAGACAGAGACTTTATTTATTTTCCAGAATCCATCTTAGGTGAAGCACTATGTCTTCCTGAAGTAAATGCTTCTTAACGTGAAAAGGAAACTACATGGGCAACTCAGGCAAAACAAAACTCTTCACATTAAACCATAAATCACAAGAGGAAAGAAGGCTAAGGGAAATGGAGGGCAGGAGAAGAGGGGAACGTTATATCTCAGAAGGTGGGAAATCATCTAAGCAGACAGAAAGGCTTCGTGGAAGGTACTTGAGCTGGGTTTAATAGATAAGGAGAAAAGAGGCTTTTAATTTAGGATGTGGCAAAGGCAGAAAGAGCATGTTACTTCTGGGAAATAATTGAGGAGGGTGACTATAGTTTCACAATGTTAAATGAAAGCAATTGGAATTTCTAGTTGGGTATTATTTCTGGTTGAGTTTCCTAACCTTGTGATCTTTGCTTAACCAAGAATAATAAGCAGGAGTAAAAAGGAATGCCAAAAGAAAGCCTTTGAATTATATAGAAGTCTGCAAATGTTTCTGTTAAGGGCCATATGAACTCTGTGCAAGTTCTCAACTCTGTAGTAACATGAAAGCAGCCACTCAGAACGTGAGTTAAGCGAGGCTGTGTCCCAGCACAGTTCTATTAAGGGCAAGGCTGGGCTCACAGGCCACAGTTTGCTGATCTCTGATCTGGAGGGAAAGACACGCTAAGGTCAGTGACAGGTAGGACGAAGGACAAGCTCTAGAGAGTGAACCCCAAACAGTGCAAAGCACAGTACTGGACAGCTTCAAAATGATTCATTTTTTTTTAAACTTTATTTAAAGAAGAATAAGAAGGAAAGGAAACAGCATGGCAGGGAAATGATGGATAGGGATTAGGAAATGATTTTTTAAAAAAAAGAAAGCAGAAAGAAATGGGTGGGATTAAATGGGAAAAGGAATGTCCAAATGGGATGAGCGAACAAGCCTATTTGGGGAGGCTAAATAGAAGATGAAAAGCCAGAGCATGGAGGTTGGGTCATTTAGAGATGTATCAAACATCAGGGCAGAAAGGACCCAGTGGTATTACAGAAGGTGATGATATAAGCCTATTGCCATAAAAGGGCTCAGAAGGGAGACTTGAGCTCTTCATCTACTGAACCTGCCTCTCTGAACCAGAGGCTCATCAGCCTCCTTAAGCAAGGTTTAACTTTCCTTTCAGCAACTGCCCCAAATTTCTTACATCATCTCTAATTATTCCTTCCAACACTGAGAAGCAGAGAGGAAAATGAGAAATGATGGTGTGAGTTGGGCTTCAATGGGTGCTTCTGTGTGCCCCCCCCAGCACAAGGCCCAGCTCACCTTTCTCCCAATTTCTGAAAGCTTTGTCTATTCTGGTGAGGAATGGATGATCCCATAAGCACAGTGTGGAACCTACAGAGTGGTAAGCCTTGCAGATGTCATTAAGGCAATGTTCCCAGCTGATTTAACAAATGCAGTCAGTGGGAGGCCCAGAGAATTGAGTTTATCAAGACAATTGTTGTCGTCTTATTATCTAGTTTAACAATTTGGGATCACCAAATCACATATCATTGTAACTCCCTTCTTGCCAATGTTTTCTCCTTCTCTTTCAAGATTTACCACTGAATCATTTCACAGTATGCTTTAATGACAGTGGATATGGAATTCACTGTGGTTTTATAATAAAGCTGCAGCTGCCAGGCTCGTCTAAAGAATTACAAGGTCTCTTCTCCAAGCAGAGTGAAATGAATATCACATCAAAAATAACACCTAGGATTTAAAACAAAGGTGCTTGGCTACAGCTTACAAGAACCAAATTCTCTTTTTCAGTTTTTGTTCCAGGGTAATTCCTGATCTCTGAGATGATGCTCTCATGTGAAGCAGAGAATGTGGTAAGGATGGATCTGGGGGAGAACTAACTACCTGTACTGGGGGTTCCATCTTCAGCCCGCCCAGCTGACATCTTATTCCTGACCCCATGCCAGCCACACCTGGCTCAGTTCCTCACACATAGGAGTTGCTCAGTAAGTGGGAGATAGGTTGGGTGGATAAATAATTACAAATTTCATTTGTGTTTCTTGGGAGGGAGCTGCTTAATGTCTTCTCTTGTTATTTCCTCTTTACTCTGCAAACTGCCATCAGGATTGAGATGTGTTCCAGAGAGAGACTTTAATTTAGTAACATGAAAATGAGATAACCTACTTTTTTTGTTTTCAGTCCAATTTGAACCATTGCTGGGGAAACATTTTGAACTGATAGACAACTGGATCATATTTCTGTACACTAGCCTACAGTCCATGAACTTGAACCTTCAGTACTTTTTTAGTGAGGCTTGTTAATGTCTATGCTGTGATCAGCACTAATCACGACTTTAATTATATTGTAATTACACAAGCACCATTATGTGGTTGTGTTTTCTCACAGTGAAAAAGCACAAAAGCTCTTCTTGGCCATACTTTGTCCACATTCTTCTTTTGTCATCTCTCTAATTCTTCTGCAAGTAATTAAAATCTATGAAATTCAGGACAAAAATTCAATAGTTAAATAATTCATTGTATATTTAATAGACAAGTTGTACTCTTCACTTATTGAAGGTGCAATTAAAAACACATAAAACTTTAATTCATATAATGTTTAATTGGTAGGTTTGAAACCAATTATGGTACCAATGTACTCTTTTCCCAATTTTCACTCCTACATTATTTTTCATTAAAAATGTTAAATTAAAAGAAATTGTCATTAAATAGCAGGGAAAGCTGTCACTGAGCCTAGCAGGTGGTTTCTGTTAGCAGAGCTAAGACCACTTAGGGAAATGGCTCCAATGGAATCACTTTTAGGTAACTACTGTTAGGACACACACACACACACACACACACACACACACCCTTCAATTTTCTATAACAAAAGCTAATGCATATATCTAAGCCAGAAAACTGGAAAGTATAAAAATATGAAAAAAAAAACCCTGCAAAATGAAATAAACATGAGTTAACAGAAGACAATAAAATTGCAATCTTAAAAAATAAGTGTGCCTAAGACCCACATCATTCAGTTTAAAATTTTAAAGACTGTTGGATAATCTCTCATATTCTTAGTCTGTTCCTTTCCCAGAGATCTCTTACCTCCAAGAAAAAGGAAAAAAAAAATCATGGCCTTTGGTAAGGTTGAACTCCTGGGCTGACTCAGGATATTTATCTTTGCCTCTTTCTGTTAAAATATTTTTGTAAGAGAGGGCTGTAGTTACTATTTATAGTTTTAATTAAAGGAATTCTAGAAATTGTTATCTTTTCTCCCTTTCATCTTATTCTTTTTCTCCAATCTCTATGCTTTCTATACTTTCTTATAAATTAAAGACCTCAACTGAAAAAATGTTTTATGCACTGTGAGGAAAATATACAACCAAGACAACTGATAGACAAACAGCATGAATAGACATCATGCTGTTTCAAAGGAAAGATCTAAATTATTTCACAATTTTATGGGCAGCTATAGTTTCGGTTGAGGACAATGCTTTCTAGTATTTAAGTGCTAAAGGATCTGTGAGTTGTGGCAAAGCTTTATTGCATGCTACTCGATTTTCTTTTCAGGACTCCTGTCTTGTTTTTTCATGAGAGTTCTTTGTTGGAAAAAGCCCTAACTATTTTACTTATTTCTTACAAGGTGTGGATTGCCTCTAAACAGTCCTGAAATATCATTCTTTAAAGATTTGAAGATTTCCAGGAAAATTCAGGCATCTCATTCCACTTATGGAGGACTTCAATTTTAAGGAAAGTTTCTCAGCAATTTCTAACCTTTTTCTAAGGTCAGGGGTCTGGTTATAGAAGTAAGGCCAGGTTTTGTCATTCTAGAGTAGAGATTTTCAACCTCTGCAACACAGGCACTTTATTATCCTATGTACAATAGGATTCCCATCTTTTACCTAGTAGATGCCACTAAGCACCACCCTAACCAACCCTGTCCTCCCTCCGCCATCATTTGTAACAACAGAAAGTGTCTTCTGGGGTAGGAGAGGGCAAAATCCTCCCTGATTGAGAAAGGCTGTCTAGAAAACAAGAATATAACTAGTTTGTAACAAAGTTTGGGCTTTGAACCAAGACTCCAAGTCTCCCTCCCTGTTTGGTTTAGCTGAGGTTTCCCACAAAAGCTCAAGTGTGAGACAATGCGGGAAAGGTGAAATGATTGGGTTATGAAGGCCTTAACCTAATGGGTCCATTGATCCCCTTATAGGGATTAACTGGGTGGTGGCTGTAAACAGGTAGGCATGGCTGGAGGAGGTGGGTCAATGAGGGGGTGCCTTTGGAGTATATATTTTATCCATGGTAAGGGAATTCTTTCTCTCTCTCTCCTTCTTCCTGTCCCCCTGCTCTCTCTTTTCCTCTCCCTCCCTCTCCCTCTCCTTATCTCCTCCCCTCTCTCCCCTCTCCACTCTTAGTGGCATCTACTAGGTCTTCAGGCTCAGACTGGGGATGCATCACTGGTTTCTCTTGTTCTGAGGCTCCGGCTTCTTGGATGGTTTCCCTGGATCTCGAGTGTAGAGATGGCTATTGTACTGCCTAGCTTTTTTGATTATATAAGCTAATCAAATAAATCCCCTTTCCCCTTTTCCTCTCTCTCCCTCTCTGCTTTCTGGTGCCATGTTCCCAGCTTTCCAGCTGCTTCCCTCTGCCACACACTTCTGCTATGATGTTCTGCCTCACCTCAGACCCCAAGAAATGGAGTTGTCTCTCTATGGACTGAGATCTCTGAAACTGTGAGCCCCCAAACAAACTTTTCCTCCTCTAATTATTCTTATCAGGTCTTTTGCTCACAGCAGTAAAAAAGCTGACTAAAACTCTCTATTGGTTTATGTTTATTTATTTGTTTCTTTTCCACTGGGGATTGAACTCAGGGGTGCTTTATCCTGGAGACATATCTCTAGTCCTTTTTATTTTTTATTTTGAGACAAGGTCTCATCAAATTGCTGAGGCTAGCCTCACACTCACTTGCAATCCTCTTGCCTCAGTCTCCCCAGTCACTGGGATTACAGGTGAACATCACCATGCCTGGCTTGGCTTTCCACCTTTTCATCATTTCCTGTACTGACTCAACGCAGACTATTTTGAGCCTCCTGGTGAACCCATTTTAAATAGATGGCTATAGCTACATAGAGTGACCAGGCAATGTGTAGTATCACCTGGTGTCTGCATGGTTCTTAAGATTCCATGAAACCAAGTGCTCACTAGACCGAGGAATTAGACTAAATATTTAGGAGTCATTTTTTCTCCAAATTCTGTGTCCTGATATATTGTATAATAAAAAATTCAAAGATAAGGAATCCATGATAGTTAATCTTGATTGTCACTTTGATTGGACTGAGAGACATCTAGGAAATTCGTAAAGCACACTGGCACATGGGACAGCAAACTGAGCTGAGGGACCTCGCCTGAATATGGGGAGCACCATCTAATAGGCTGCAGGGGGCCATAGAACAGAAACAGAAGAAGGAGGAAGCCACCAGCATGTATAAGCTCAATTCTTCTTAAGCAGGTGCATCACCCATGGACATCAGACTTTAGCTTCTTCAGTCTCTCCAATATACTCTCACCACGAATTCTCTAGGGACCTTCCAGGTCTTCAGTCTTAGACTGGGGATGCATCACTGGTTTCTCTTGTTCTGAGGCTCCAGCTTCTTGGATGGTTTCCCTGGATCTCGAGTATAGGGATGGCTATTGTACTGTCTAGCTTTTTTGATCATGTAAGCTAATCCAATAAATCCCCTTTGATAATTGTATACACTTTCCATTCTGTTCCTCTAAAGAACCCTAATAAAATGTCATATCACCTCTGCTGTGGTTCAGCCTTGCCTACTACTTCTTGGGTAGACAATCTACATTTGGCTCCTAATTGGACTTTTTGCCAATTATATACCCTACTGTCCTACTTCCCCACATTAACCTTGAATATATGTGTGTTTTTCTTAGAATTATTGAATTTTTGGTACTTTGATTGACATGTAACTGAGATGGAAAAACTTGAAAATCTCCTAAATTCTGAGTACTCTTTCCCAGTATTCCTTTTCTCCACGAGCACTATTATTTTTAGTGATCCATTTTGTGGAATGTGAGTTTTGTTAGGAATGAGTGTATTGTGTTATTGCTGTTATGGCTCACAGTTTAAAAAAGTCACATAGCGCCAAAGGCTTATAAATATAGCCCTGGGTCTCTGCCTCAAAACCTTCAGAACATGTTCTTTATCCCAGGTGTTCTAAGATTTCATGAGGTGCCTTTTTGTGGGTCTTTTTTCATTCATTTCTCTGGGCACTCGGTGGGCACTTTTAATCTAGAGTTGTATGCCTTTCACTTTGGGAAAATTTTCTTGTATAATTTCTTTGATAATTCTCCTCTCATCTTTTTTTATAGAACATCTATTAATGAGATAGAAGTGGAAGAAGGTTTAAATGAGACTTCTTCAGTTATGTAATCCAAACTAAAAATAGAAGTGAAAGGAGACTGATGCCCAGTGTTAGCCTAGAGTTGGCATCTATTTATTGGAGGGCTATGAGGTTTATTGCAATCCGGTCTTGCCATTATTGTTTAAATTTTTCAAAAGTTAAATGTTAAAATAGCCACAATAGCACTGTCTTAAAAGCTCATTATTCTCACAGTGTGTTTGTTTGAGCAAGAGGAGCAGTTGACTATTAAGCATTGCTAGGAAAGAATGAAATTAGAATGTGTATATGGAGAAAATGGATGAAAAGATTGCATGCAGGTTACCAGCCAGTGCTGCCGACCCTTTATTGCTGCGGATGTGAGCTCTTACTTAACAGCATCCCCTTCTCTGGAGATCTGTCCGGGTGAGCTAGGAGCTGCTTCTCCTAAGGGGCAATGCACACACCACATGGGGCTTAAAATTCAGACAATGACTGAATGACATGGGGAGTAAAAGGCTGGACCTCTGCCTGAAAGAAAGATTTGTCCAGTAAGGCAATGTGTATTGTCAGGTTTTCCCAGTGGGACCAGACCTGAACAAAGTTTCCACCTGAGACCAGAATCTTGCATAGGTTTCTTGCCTTGCCCTAATATGCATTCTTCTACTCTCCTGAAAGATCTCTCTCAAGCTATCATTTAAACAAGAATCCCCTTTCAGTCTCTTCTTCCAGGGTACCTGGCCTAAGATAGAAATTATACTTTCAAATTCAAAGAGTTCTCCCCAACCCCATGATTTCTGTTTATATATGCATCCTATTCTTTTTACATGAATGTGCTATTTTGAAAGGTTTTGTTCTATTTGGTATATCATTTTTATCTTCTTTTTGTTTGCTTTTGTCTCTTCTTCATAATAAAGTTTTCCCCAAATGACTGGTAATTTTTTTATGGTAATTTTTTACTGGTAATTTTTGGCTACACATTCTTTTTTAAGATGCTGAATTAGTCAAGGTTCTCCAGTGAGACGGAATCAATAGGAAGAAAGGATAGGTAGAAAATGAGAAGATATTGATTAGGAAAGTTGTCTCACAAGATTATAGAGACTAAGAAGTCCCATGATAGGTCACCTGCAAACTGGAGACCTAAGAAGCTATTAGAGTGGCTCAGTTCAAGTCTTAAAACCTTGGAACTAGGGAAGCCACCCAGCCCAAAGCCATAGATCTGAAATCCTGGGAATCTGCTGATATAACACCTATAGTCCAAAGACCAGAGAAACTAAAATTCTGATCTCCAAAGGAAGAGAAGGGTATCTCCGCTTTAGAAGGGAATTTACCTTTCCTCTTTTTATCAGGAATCTCAGCTTATTTGATGGTGACTATCCACATTACCAATCTCCTCCAGAAAGACTCTCACAGACATACCCCCAGGCAATGCTTTACCAGCTCTAGGCATTTCTAATCCAGTCAGGCTGACACCTAAAATTATCTATGTGGACCACATATATAACACCACATTATCTATGTGGACAGTGGACTTCTCTTTGGTGAACATCACTTGTAAAACAATTGGTAGACACAGGGTTATCATTAGATGTTCCCAATAGCTTATCTTTGAGGTGGTTCAGTTTCTCCAGAGAAGGGTTTCCTTTTCATTTACCTAGGATGTGTAAGCATGATTGTCTAGCTTATATCCTGGAACAAAGAGTAAAGGGCCTGAGAGTTATTATTTAGAGGGAAGTTTTAATTTTGTCCCTTTGTTTCAGTACAGCTACTCCATTTGCCCATTTTAAAGGCTAATGTATTTGCCTGCAGAACCTCTCAAATTTCATTTTCCCAGAAAACAAATCTACCATCTTCTGATAAGCATCAGGGCATGCACAGGGTAACCAAATGTCTGATTCTTACAAGGACTTTCAAATAAGTCCCTTGTTTTCACAGCCTTATCATTCAATGTCATCCTTCCTGAATAGCCTTGCTTTTTATTATTCTCATCAGCATGTGTTTTGATTAGAATGGATATCTCCATATTATTTTATTTATTTAACTAAAGCTTATATTATGCTTACTGTCTAAGCCACTGCACTAATATAACTCATTTCAATGTCATGGCAATCTATGAGATGATATTTTTAATCACTATTTTACAAATGAAGAAACTGAGCAAAGGTCACTTGCCCAAGGTCACATAGTTTCTACATGGCAGGGCTAGGTTTTGAATCCAGGCAATTTGGCCCAGAAGTCTTTTTTCTTATTCTGTTGTATTCTTCCTGTGATTTTGGGTCACTTGCCATTTTACCAAATTCTTTATTATGACTCAGATCAAAAATATCTTAATTTATTGTAGGTGGAATTTCTGTTTCTGATCTTCTTGTTTTGGGGTAAATGCCAGGAAAGGGGCTTATTAGGATTTTAAAGTTGCTCAGATGATTAAAGTTTTAGGCTACACAGAGTTATTTTTCTTAAAGCCTTAACATATGATTACTTGTTAGAACATTACAATTTATTAAACAAGAATAAAGTCATCAAGTCATCTGGCTGTATGAATTTGTTCATCAGGGCTTTTTTTTCATATTTTATTTGTTCTAGTGAGGCTTACATGTTAACAGAGTGCAATTTGATTCATTGTACATAGATAGAAGATAACATATCAATTCTCTAGTTGTAAGTTGTATAGAATCACAACATATATGCAGTCATACATAAAGTTAGGGCTATGATGACCATCATATGCCACCACCCTTACTGTCCCCATACCCCCTCCCCCCTTAACACAGAGATCTACCATTGTTCCCATGTCCTTCCCCACATTATGGATCAGCATCCACTTATCAATGAGTACATTCGGCATTTGGTTTTCCGAGATTGGCTTACTTCACTTAGCATATTCTCTAACTCCATCCATTTACCTGCAAATGCCATAATTTTATTCTCTCTTATTGCTGAGTAATATTCCATTGTGTATATGTACCACAGTTTCTTTATCCAGTCATCTATCAAAGGGCATCTTAGTTGGTTCCACAGTTTAGCTATTGTGAATTGAGCTGCTATAAACATTGAAGTGGCTGCAGCACTGTAGTATGCTGTTTTTAAGTCTTCTGTGTATAGACCAAGGAGTGGCTCAAATGGTGGTTCCATTCCAAGTTTTCTAAGGAATCTCCATACTGCTTTCCAGATTGGTTGTACCAATTTGCAGGTCCACCAGCAATGTATGAACGTGCCTTTTTCCCCACAACCTCGCCAACACTTATTGTTGTTTGTATTCTTGATAGTTGCCATTCTGACTGGCGTGAGATGAAATCTTAGGGTAGTTTTGATTTGCATTTCTCTAATTGCTAGAGATGTTGAACATTTTTTCATATATCTGTTGATGGATTATATATCTTCTGTGAAGTTTGTGTTCAGCTCTTTGGACCATTTATTGATTGGGTTGTTAGTTTTTTTTGGTGTTAAGTTTTTTGAGTTCTTTATATATCCTGGAGATTAGAGCTCTATTGGATGTGTGTATGGCAAAGATTTGTTCCCAGAATTGTTCACTTCATTGATTATTTCTTTTGCTAAGAAGAAGCTTTTTAGTTTGAATCCATCCCATTTGTTGATTCTTGATTTTACTTCTTGTGCTATAGGAGTCTTGTTAAGGAAGTATGGTCCTAATCCGACATGATGAAGATTTGGGCCTATTTTTTCTTCTATTAGGCGTTGGGTCTCTGGTCTGATTCCTAGGTCCTGATCCACTTTGAGTTGAATTTTGTGCATGGTGAGAGATAGGAGTTTAGTTTTATTTTGCTGCATATTGATTTCCAGTTTTCCCAGCACCATTTGTTGAACAGGCTATCTTTTCTCCAGTGTATGTGTTTAGCTCCTTTATCTAGTATAAGGTAACTGTATGTAAGTGGGTTCGTTTCTGTGTCTTCTATTCTATACCATTGGTCTACATGTCTATTTTGGTGCCATCAGGGCTTTTGATATCTTCTCAGTCTGAGAATGACATCAGATTCTATTTTTTAAAATGGCTTCATTGAGGTATAACTTATATAATTAAAGCATAAATCAACTATGTAATTAAGAATACAGTATGATGTTTTGACAAATGGTGAAACCATCATCAGAAATCTAGATATTGAATAAACCTATCACGCCAGTATTTTCTTCATGCTCCTTGGCAATCCCCTCCCTTGCACCTAGTTCAGCCTCCTCCCAAGCAACTTCACCCCTTCCTGAAGCCCATCCTCTGGGAAATTGATCAACTTTTGGTCACTATTCATTTGTGTTTTCTGGAATTTTGTAAAAATAGACTCAAGGAATCATAAAGTATGTAGCTTTTTTGCACTTTCTTCTTTTTCTTAAAATAATTATTTTGATAGTCATTCATGTTTTTGCATGTGTTCATTGTTTATTCCTTTCTATGGCTTAGTACTGTTCCATTGTGTGGATATATCACATTTGTTCATCTTTTCCTCTGTCAATGGATGTTTGGTTTTTGTTGTTGCTGTTTATTTGTTTTACACTTTTTAGCTGTTACAAATAAAACCACTGTGAACATTTTTATAGATCACTTTTTATAAACACGTGATTTTATTTTTCACCTGGGAATACAGGGGCTGGATCAAGAATAGAAATACATTTTTTTTTAAGAAGTGCCAAATTTTTTTCTAAAGTGGGTATACCATTTTCCATTCCCTTCAGTAGTGTATGATTATCTCAGTTTCTCCAGACCCTCATTATCCCTGGTATAGTCAGTCTAAACTTTAGATATTCTGATAAGTGAATAGTGGTATTTCACTGAGGTTTTGATTTTCCTTTCTTTAATGACAAGTGATGTTGAACACTTTCTTTTTAATGTCCTTATTTATCATTTTTGGTGAAATATCTCATTTATTTTATCTCATTTATTTTTTCTTATCCCTGCAATTTTGGAGTTGTTCTTTATGTACTTTAGATGCAAATTCTTTGTCAGATATATGCAGTTTTTCTTTTCATTTCTCGTAATAGTGCCATTCAAAAAGCAATTCTTAATTTTGATGAAGTTAACATTTACAACTTTTATTGATAAAATAAAACCAGTGAAAGGTAGATTCAGAGTTGAGCTTAAGCTTCCATCTGGTTATTTCTCACAAATTATAACTCTCAGGAGTAAGATTCTTGCTCAGCCTGTCCTAAATAAAAAGGTACATAATCTCATCAAAATCTCAGAAAGCATAACTCCTAACTCTTACCTTCAAAAATGTTTCTCCTAGTAAACTGTAGTAAGATAAAATTTCGAGGAAAAATTTGAAAAATCTCATAAAGGACTGTTTCTTTCTACCCCTGGTTCCTTATTAGGCCCCAATTGACTCTACTCTTCTTTGTTTCCATAGGCTACAAGGATTCAATCCACTTTGTATGAAAGTTCTTAACACCTGCTACACCTTTTGGGGTCTTTCTCCTAACAATCCTGTTTGCAAATTGAGAAGCCAGATTTCTGTTTTCTCTTTCTTAATGTCCTAAAGATAATCACTGAGACCCTTTTTATTTCAAGAAGTTTAGTACTGATCACTCTGGGGAAACAGATGGTAATAGCAAAAATAACATTACCCAGGAACATTAAAAAGGTTCTAGAAATTTTACAAAATTCTTACAGTTGTATTCTCTGTTCTCTGGCTCCTGGATCCCCCTAAAAATCTATCAGCTATTGTTAACTATTTTCATTGTTTGTAGGTGGGGCTTCTCCACCTCTAGCAAAAGACATTTTCTTTCCCTTTTCTTATAATCAAATAATGTATTAAACCTTGAAGATTCAATAAAGGGAAGCACTATATAGTGCTTATATAAGAATTTGCATATCTGCAAACTTGGTAACAGTCTTGGTTATCCTTTGGAAATTTCTATAGAACAATGATTCCTTTGGATATTAGTTATTATCTTCCTATTATGGATTCAATTGTGCAACCCCCAACTACATCAAGAGGTAGAGGCTACACAACTGAATCCATAGTAAGAAGTCCTGAGGGGGAAAAAATCACATTGAGAGTCCTATAATGTTTCTACAGGCTGGGCAAATAGGCAAATTCTTATCATTCCTATAAATTAGTGGATAGGTTCTGGGGTTTTCTTGATGTTGGGGATCTAAAGCTGAAGAACAGGTGAAGTTTTGGAGGAAGCTCATGTTAAGACAGCCAGAAACAAAATATTTCACATGGTAGACAGTGGGGAGTTATGTGCAGAGGACTAAAATTGGAAATGAAGTATTGAGTTGAGTTAATGAGAAGATGGAAATGAGGCAGTGATACTAGAAAACTGTCATAACGGTAACATCAAGTAACCATCACAGGTATGGATCAGAAATCATTTGTCACTGATTGTCAGAATAGAGTTAGAGAGTCAAGCTAGCCGTATGGCTTCCACAGTCAGCTACATCTGTTCCAACTTCTTTTCACCCAGTTTGGCTTAAAGATGATCTTTGTCATCATCTTTCCTTCACATGGTTTGACTCACTTGAACTCACTTTGAGTTCAGAGATGATTAGAGGTGGCAGAAGCACTGAATGATCCACTGATTCAACCCCCTCATCTTACATGTATTGAAAAAGGTGTTTATAATAAATACAGTAATGACATAGTGAAATGGTGATGTCCCATGAGTTATTGAGGAAGAGCACCCAACCAGCTCTCTATGGGCCTTGAGAAGGTTCCTGCTCATGTCCTTTCTACATTGTGAAGTCACCCTGTAATACACGCCTTCCTTTTGTAATTGCATAGTTCAAAGACCAAATGAGATGATTTTTATGAAAGCTCTGAAAATTGTGACTACAGACAAATAAAGTGAAGCCTAAGGCTCAGACAATACTGCACACACACTTAAAATCAGTGACTCAGCAAAATAGGGCTGGGGATGTGGCTCAGTGGTCGAGTATCCCTGAGTTCAATCCCTGGTACCAAAAAACACCAAAAAAACAAAAAACAAACAAAACAAAAAGGAAGAAGAAGAAGAAAGGAATGAAATCAGTAATAGAGGTCCACTCTCCCCCAGTCCTTCTCTTTAATATTACTCAATTTTTTTCATAGCATTTTTTTCCAACCTGAAAGTACTTATTTATTTTGTGTGTGTTTTGATTCTGTCCCCCATTACAATGTAATCTCCCTGTTGTTTTGCTTACTCCTCTGTCTTCTGCACTTAATACACAGTGAGGAATCAATAAAAGTTTCACATGAATGAATTTGTACAAAAAAAAAAAAAAAAACAAAAAAAACTCCTATGAGGTGCCCTCAAACTGAAGTAAAAAATAAAATAAATCAGTGAATCAGTAGTCTGAGAACCCAGAATTCAGAGTTAAAGAAGCTGGCATGTAAGCAACCTTACATGTATGTACTTATAGAAAAAAGGAATGGCCAGCAAATATCTGTAAACTACGGAAAAGCACATAATGAAATAATAATAATAATAGTTACCATTTGCTGAAAATGTACTGTGTACTCAGAGTTAGTTCTCACCTCATTTCACACAATGACCATGGGCATGATTACTTCCATTTTATGAATGAGGTGACTGACTGAGTCTCTGAGGAAGTGAGGCAAACGCTCCAAGGACCAGAATGTAGAAGAGGCTGAAGCAGGCTTGGAACCCATCAGATTACTGTAAGTTCATATAGTTAATTAATCAAATGGTCTTTTCTCTCCAATAGAAATAAAGCCATTGGAGGAGGTTTGGATGTGATATGTTTTAAAATTATGGTCTTCACATTTAGCCTATTGCTTTTGAGCAAGAATTGGTCTGATTTCAAAACTTACCAAGGGATTTCAGAAAGGTGTGTAAGATGCTCCAGGAGGAAGTGAGTACTCCAAAGAACATAGCAGACTTTCCTGGGATCTCAGTCTTGGGATGAACTAACTATCCATGTACCTGCCATCCACACATTTGAAGGGAGAAGAGATTTCCTCTGTCCTACGGTCTGGAAAAATGAGAAGTAAAGTTGCCTCATTACAGAGGAAAGAGGAGACTTTTACTTTTCTGATTATGCTTTTAGTGTGGGCTGCAGAAGCACTGGACCATTGCCAGCCATGAGAGCTGATTAAGCCTGGAAATCACCTTGCTGGGCTGGAAAACCAGAGAAAACCACTTCTCTTTCCCAAGCTACTAATGCAGGAATGGCTTCTTAACATCAGGGTTCTGATTATATAAGACCCAGGGATAATGTGTCCATGGAAAAATAGCAGCTCTTCTACTGCTGTTCCAGTGAGAACAAAATTAAGAGGGAGGAGAAATGCCAGCAGGTGGGTTTGTTTTCTATAACAGAAAACCCCAGAATTAACAGATTGAGGGGGAAAAACTGATTGAAACCCACTACTGGGTTTGTTAAAAGAAGATTGAACTGAACCTTCTCGAGTCTGCAGAATTTTGCTTGGTACCCACATCTTGCAGTGGTTGTAAACATTGAATGAATTAGTGCAGTGATTCTAAATGGAGGATATTTTGCCCTCCAGCAGGCATTTGGCAAGGTCTGGAGACATTTTTGATTGTCAGAACTGAGAAGGTGTGACTGGCATCTAGTTGGTAGATAACTGGAATGCTGCTGGACATCCTACAATGCATAGGACAGCCTCTCCATCCCATGACCACACATACCAAAGACTTATCCAGTGCACAATATTAGCAGCACTGAGACTCAGAAATCCTATATGTGCAAAGAAAGTTCTTAGGACAGGACCCAGAACATAGTTGCTTTCTGAAAGTGTCAGCTATTGCCTCTGTAACCAAGGGTGAGCACAATATAGAATTATTGTGGTGAGGAAACTGCTCGTGTTGCTGCTGAAACACTACTTAGCCAGAAACTTGATGTGGCTGTAACTTTTGTTTCCAGAGAGAGACTCTTACAAAGTCCCTGACTCTTGTATCATTAGCTGCTGGGTCAGAATTGAGTGTTTGTTTATCTGATTGGTGCCATGTACATTTCAGATGATGACTGAGCCAATGGGCATGATGAAAGAGAGAGTACCTTCCATTTTCATCTTCTATAATAGGAGGTGGGACATGTTTCCCATCAAGCTTCATAACATGTGGACTCCTCAAACACAGGAAGAAATTCAGTTTTCTAAAATAATAACAAATTTCCATTACACAGAGATATTGCAGCCGGTGATCTAGAGATTGATAGACGTTATCATGTAAATTACTGTGAGAAAGGAGAGTTATTTTCCTATGCTGTGCTAAGACAGTAGGGAGTTTATTCTGAGGACTATACCTAGAAAAGAGAGAAATCTCTATTCTTTTGTTGTTTTCATTCCACTGAAACTATTAGTACTAAATATGTTCTTAACATTCCAATCATCAAAGGCTACTTCTAGTGTAGTAAGTTTTCTTCAGTATTTGACCCCTTTGGCTCTTCCTATTGTTTAAAACTCTTATCTCTTGATTTCTGTGATATTCTTGGTGACTTCTGTGGCTGGATTCTTTTCTATCTCTTAAATCCTAAAATTATCTAGAGTTTAATCTATGGTTTATTTTGTACACTCTAGAGGTGATTTTGTCTATGTCCGTGGATTACACTCCTAGTTAAGACTAAAGGATATTTCCATTTAAGGTCTTGCTGCATGTCTCTCCCCCAAATAACAACCCATATAGGCAACTATCTCTACTTGGTTGCTAAAGTCATCTCAAAGTCAACCCATGTAGAATGGATACCAATATTTATTTTTTTCCTATTCCTACTTATTTTCTACCATATATAGTGTTACTAATGTTTACTAAAATACACAAGTAAGAGAAGTGGGAAATATTTTAGAATCTTCCTTCTCCCTTACACCCATATTCAATCAGCAACTGTCCTTTGACCTTAGCTCTTTAATATATCTTCTTCCTCTTCTGCAATCCAAATTCTTTATTTAAATGTCTTGTCATTCACATTAGATAGTAAGTTCCTTGAGATCTTATTCAATTTTATATTCATGGGACTGAAAATGAATACCACCTGTGTCAACATGACCTAACTCTAAAGATAAAACTATAAATCAATAAATAATTTTGCTGCTTGTTTCAGGAAATTATTGCAAGCCAATTTAAAGCTAGACAACCAGTTTTCTTACCTGGATAAACAGTTTCTTTTATTTAACAATAGCCTTCTCACTTGGGCAAACATCTCATTAATTGAACAACTATTTTCTCAACCAACATGGATATGATATCTAATATCCACCATTCTTCAACTATTATGTCATTAATTTTGCCCAATCCCAACAACTTTCCCACCTTGAAAGACTCACCTTAAACCATCTGAGTCCAGTCCTCCAAACCTGACAAACATTCTTTCCTAACTTCATTTTTTGTGGTACTAAGAAGGCTTTGTCTATGTGGTTTTCTCCTGTTGTCGTGTATTTAATGAATTCCATTTTCCCTAATTAACAATTCTCTGATAAAAATTGTTAAGGAGTCAATAATCAACAGGTCCAAATTCAGTCCTTAACAAATAATCAAAGCTCAGTGAAGTTTTGTTTTTGCTTTTGTTTTTATTTCATGAAATTACTAGGTAGGTGGGGTATCCTATAAGAGCAATGTGGAGAAGAGAAGGGAGGGGGATAATAGCCAAAGGGCAAAGTTTTGGTTATACAAAATAACTGAGTCCTAGAGATCTACTGTGCAGCATAGTTTCTATAGGTACTAATACTGTTTTATATATTAAAATTTGCTAATACAGTAGATCTTTTGTTAAGTGTTCTTCCATCAAGAAAAAACAAAAGACAGTGGAAGGAAACTTGTCTTCAATATGTATATATGTATACATTTACAATAGATATATTTAAGGGACAGATGTGCTGATTATTTTGTGGAGATATACTTATTTCCAAACTCATCAAGTTTTATACAGAATCATGTACAGCTTTTTGTATGTCAAAAATAAAAACAAAAAATTTTGAATTTAGAAAAAATGAAATATGGAAAGGAAAGATCTGTGCTTCTTCTCATCTACATCAGTGTTAGAACTTGTTGAGATAAATTAATATAGTTAAGGTTGAATATGCTAGATGTTTAAACATGGAGAATACCCTTATGTTTGAAAATAGTTAATGAACCAATAAACTTTATTGTATGAGCTAATAATCTTTCCAGAGCCTTGGAAAAAGAAGATGAATAAATTTTACTTTGTTGATCCTTGATTTCCTGAAAGGAATTGTCATGAGACCCTAAATCCCTGAATTCACACGTACTAACAGGCCTCACTATTGCCCAAGGAGTCTTTGACAAGGTCAGAAATTATGGACAAAGCAAATCCCCACTGAATTGCAAATGCCAAGTTGATGAGTAATCTACTTGGCTAACTTACCAGCTAACATATTTCCCTCCCAAGTCTACTCCTACAGAGATTCAAAACAGCATCATATCCAAATCCATGCTTTTGCATAAGTACAAAATACCCTGTGTTATAAACTTCTAACACACAGTAACTGTTGAAACCCAAATATTAAATCTAGGAATGCAAAGTCCTCCTGTAAGTAGGGCGTATTCTTAGTTACTCAGTGACTCATTGGTAAACTTTTTCATATGAGATCCTGAACTTAAAAGCTTTGTTTTCAGATTGACAGTGGGCATGGTGTTGAATAGAGAAGGTGTTCAATTTAAGCATTTACTGAAGACATAAATTAATCTCACTTGGGATGGTGAAATGCATAGGTCAATTGCTTCCAGTCAGATGAGAAGTCAGTAGTGTTATGTGACAGTGGTGACCACGTATGGGCTTTCCTAGGTAATCCCTATTTATACCTGTTTTCCAGCATTCAGTTTAACTTAAAATATGTCCAGAAAAAAAGTGTCTGAATATGGCTGGTAAATTATAACATCACCCTGTAACTTTGATCTTCTACCTCTACATTTGAAACTTATTAACTGGATTTTTAAATTTTCATTTGGAAAATGTTTTCCCTGGAGTTTATAAAAAGTAGTTTGCAGGCTGATTTATTTCTCTGGAAATAGGAAAACAGAGAAAGCTAACTCATACTGTGAGATGTTTTCTCCAACTTAATCCTATAGGTACTTTGTGTAAGACGAACGACCAGATGGAAGTGAAACAGGACCAACACAGGCTTTTATTCTAGGAAATACGCTCCCGGACCAGTTCTCCACCCAGTCACCAGGCTCGAACAGGTCGGGAAAATGGCGCTGTGCCTCGTGTTACACAGGGTTATAAAGCCTCTCCCCATCCGGAAAAGGCAGGCTTGAGGCCAGGAAGAGGTGTTGACTTAGAGTCCAGTGTCTTCTGAGATTGGTTTGGTGCAGCTGGTGATGTCAGATCCCTTCCGGTATGAGCCGAGAGCCGTACTG